>JAOTRH010000001.1:26360452-26374482 GCA_034768845.1 Heliamphora exappendiculata
ATAATGATGAATTTTACTCGTATGCTGGATGAAAAACAATAAATAGCTTAAAAATTAGACTATTCACCAATTTTTTATTTTAAAATTAAATAATTAAAAAAATTAATAAATATTTTGTAAAAATAAGGCGAAAAAATATGCGGTTGTAAGTAATTTTTAAAAGAAAAAAGAAAGAAAAATAAGAATAATTTAAAAATTCTAAAAAATTCACAGGATTTCAAAATGAAAAAACACAACATAGCTATCATCTCTTTATAAAATAATATAAATATACATGTACTTTTTAAATATAAAATTATATTAATGTGTAATAATTATTAATTTTTTATTGTATAATCATTTTAACATAAATTCATAATATACATATATCAATTAGACATATTATATTAATATACTTTACTTAGACATACTTTATTAATAAAATGATGTAGTATTCTCTAAAGACTAAATAATTTGTCTTTATCTATCAGGGTATATTACACTCAACTCATGAGTTTTAAGAAAATT
Source organism: Heliamphora exappendiculata (assembly GCA_034768845.1). Taxonomy (NCBI): domain Eukaryota; kingdom Viridiplantae; phylum Streptophyta; class Magnoliopsida; order Ericales; family Sarraceniaceae; genus Heliamphora; species Heliamphora exappendiculata. The sequence continues at coordinate 26,360,960 of JAOTRH010000001.1, forward strand.
GTAACGACCTCTCCTCATGTTACTAAAATAATATTGACCTTCCTTCTGTTTTAATAAGCCAATTGATAAGTAAATAAACTAGTAAATTGAATAAACAAAAAATAAGTAAGAATTTAGCCAAATAAAATAATTTATTTAAACAAATAAATAAAAATAAGTTAAATAAGTCAAAAATAAGCTAAATAAACAAATAAGTCAATTAATATCTAAACGAAGTGACTTATTTATATTTTTGCTTATTTACTAATAAGCAAATAAGTATGTTACTCAAGCAGAGCCATTATTTTTATTTTACAAAAATATAAGTTAAATAAGTCAAAAATAAACTAAATAAACAAATAAGTCAATTAATATCTAAACGAAGTGACTTATTTATATTTTTGCTTATTTACTAATAAGTAAATAAGCATGTTACTCAAGCAGGGCTATTATCTTTATTTTACAAAAATAATAAAGTTAATTAAAAAAATTATACATAAAAAAATTAAATTTATAAGACATCGATAACTAAATGGTCAGAATAAGTTTATTGTAAAAAAATAGACAAGTATGATGTTGAAATTAAATTATATAATTTTTTTATAATTAATGTGATTTAATCATATAGTTGTCGATATTAAATTAATTTATTTTATTTTATGAATATTGCTCTCGATAATTTTTATAATATGAATAGTTTAAATTATTAAGAGAAATCAGTATTAAATATTATTAAATAAAAATAAAAAAAACTTCTATTTTTTTATAAAATGAAGATAATTTTTTTTTTTTTTTTTACTAAATGGTCATAAATAGAGAGTAAATGAAAAAAAAAAAAAACATACTTGAAATAGTGTTTGCTGACTGGAGCTCTAAAGGAGGAGAGAGAAAATGTGTTGCTCTTTTTGGTTCAATAATGATGATGTATTAAAAATTTATTGGGTGTCCGCTAAACTTATATTTACAAGAGCGCCGTGAGTAAGTTTATCTATCCTCGTATCGAGGCGGCGCGCAATTTGTTTTAAATTTGTTAGATTTATATTTTAAAAAATTAATAATAATTTATCGGTTCTCAAAGTTTTCAATATTAATATAAAATACAACAAAATAAAATTAAAATATATTTTAGTATATCTAAATAATAGAATTATATTTAATCTTTTCTTGGTTTAATATAAACAAGATAATCGAAAAAAGCAGAAATAAAACTATAATTTTCAGTAAAATCTTTTGTAGACAGAAAAGGTAAACAGAATATGTTTTTATGATAACAGAACAAACGCTGTAAACAGTATGATAAAATAATAACAGAATATACACTGCATGTTTAAAATAATTTATAAAACAGAATACAAAACGAAACTGAAATGAAAATCGGTTATATTTATAGGTGTCCTTGCAATGCGGGTATCACCCTTATCAAAATTTTTAAATTTTTTTCAACATAATGGGACTGAGATAAGGCATATCCATCAGATGTTTTATTGATTTTCATCTCTAATATAACATCTGTTATTCCCATATCTTTCATGTCAAACCTCTTGCTCAACATATTCTTGATAATTTTAATCATAGAATTATTATTACCTATGATTACTATGTCATCAACATATAAACACACAATGACATAACATCTGTCAGTGTCTTTCACATGGACACATTTGTCACACTCATTTATTTTGAAACATTTGACAGCATTACACTATCAAATTTTTCATGCCATTGTTTAGGTACTTGTTTTAACCCATAAATGGACTTAATAAGCTTATAAACCTTCTTCTCCTATCCTGAAACTATAAAACTCACAGATTGTTTCATATAAATTTCTTCATGTAAATCTCCATTTAAGAAGGCTGTCTTTACATCCATTTGATGTATTTCTAAATCAAATAATGATGCAATAGAAATCAACATTCTAATGGAAGTTATTCTAGTTACAGGCGAGTAAGTATCAAAATAGTCTACCCATTCAGTTTGCCTGTATCCCTTAACTACAAGCCTTATCTTATATTTCTCAACTGATCCATCTGCTCTCATTTTCCTTTTGAATATCCATTTATATTCAAGAGGTTTACAACCAGGTGAAAGATTCACCAGTTTTCAAGTATGATTTTGTAAGATAGATTCAATTTCACTATTAATTGCCTTTTTTTCATAAAGGTGCATCTGAGGAGGACATTGCAGCTTTAAAAGTTTGAGACTCGTTTTCTAACAAAAATGTTAGAAAATTCGGACCAAAGAATTTGGAAGTTCTAGCTCGTTTACTACGTCTGGGTCCATCATCCTCTCTCAATCCTTGATCTCCATCTTTCACTTGGCTACTGCCTACTGCAGTTTTATAACTTCTTTTAAGAGAACTTATCTCTTGTGTAGATTTGCACGGAAATACATGTTCAAAGAACGATGCATTTCTAAATTCAATGACCGTGTTCACTTGAATATCGGGATTATCACTTATGTGTACTAGAAACCGATATGCACTACTGTTATTTGCATATCTTATAAATATACAATTAACAATTTTTTGTCAAATCTTGATCCTTTTAGGATTTGGAACCGCTACATTAGCTAAACACCTACACTCTTAAGAATTTATAGAAAGGCTTTTGACAATTCCATAATTCATACGGAGTTGTGTTCGTTTTCTTATAGGGTATTTTGTTGAGAATGTAATTGGCAAAAAATATCGCTTCCCCCTACAAGTTCTGAGGTAACTCAGAACTAATGAATAAAATATTTATCATTTCTTTCAAAATTTTATTTTTTCGTTCAGCAATTCTATTTTGCTGTGGAGTATAGGAAGCTGTGGTTTGATGAAAATCGTCTAAACAGACATGTATGACGAGGTTCACAATAGAGTTTGAGTTTATAACTTTAGACAAAGCTGTAGAGGAAGTTGAGTGGCTTCTTCAATTTTTAAAAGATATCCATATGTGGACTAAACCTGTGCCAGCCATCTGCATACATTGCGACTGTCAATCAGCAATGGCTAAGGCACAGAATAATATATATAACAATAAGTCTCGACATATACGTCGTAAACACAATAACGTGAAACACTTGCTCTCGAGTGGAATAATTTCCATTGAGTATATAAAATCTAAGGACAATATAGCGGATCTGTTAACTAAAAGTTTAAGCGGAGAGCAAGTTAGTCGTTTATCGAGAGGAATGGGCTTACAGTCTATGAATTAAGAGTTGGCTCAATGGCAACCCAACCTAGCTGACTGGAGATCTCAAGATTTAAGTTCAAAGGAACAATCGAATTGTGTGTGACTCAGTGCCATCACTGTAGAGATAAAATTTTCTACCTATTTCTATGATCATACAGTGATACCTGCAGTGTTATTAGGTTAAGCTATACTTTTAATGGTTCTTATACCTTGAAATTCAAGCGGGATATAGTAGGATACTCTTCATAAGAATTACTTATATAAGTGAGAAGGGTCCACTTATGTGAGAATGCTATGGCTACATTCTCTAACAGCACTCATGAAATTAGGATTTGCCCAGAGCTAAAATGGGCACAACCGTGAGAACCTAACTATGTTCAGAAAAATTCTGTGTGAACTCTATTGTCTTAGCTTACACAAACGGCTGAACAGCTCAAGGAATCGCGTCCACTGATTAGCTAGTAAATTCGATAGTTTTTCACAAGAAAATGTTTAAAGTCAAAAGTTACCTATCCTATGTAGAATTTTTCTTATTGAACTTTCTCAGTAACTGCATCTTGTTGCATTTTTTTTTTGTCAAATTCCATTCATATGGAGGATTCTTGAAAAAATAATGGGTTTTAAATAAAATTAGAACATGATTTTTTGCTAACTTTGAAACTAATTATCTTTGTATTGGATTAATCTTTTTTAATAATTTTAAATTATAATTTGTTTATCTTCATGAGTAGAATTATCATAAATTTTGTGGCATTCAAAATCATTAATGGTGAATGAGAAATTGACTCCAAAAGTGTGCCATTAAACTTGGCAAAATAATGATAATAAAGTCCAATCCCATATTAGTTGGAAGAGAAAATGGTTGGTGTCCAAGCAAGTATAAAAGGCTATCATATCCCACATTGGTTGGGAGAAACATGGGTAAGTGGCTTATTTAATCCAAGTTTAGCCTAAGGGGTGTCTGCTTTGGGGGTACCCAGTTTTGTGGACAATAGAAGACGTACCCAACAGTGGGTTCGACCCAAACCCCACACGCACGCACCGCCGCCCACCCGTCTGGCCGGCCAGCCGTGTTGAGCTGAGCTAGGCTTGGGCTTGAGGTTCAGGTTCGTGGGTTGTGGGTTCGGGTCGACCTTTATCTCTTCGTGAAAATTTTATTTAATTAAAATTTTGAATTTAAATTTTAATTTATTTAAATTTTGACATTTTCCATTACCATTTAAACCGAACCATTAGCGATTCGGGACTGTTGGAATCAGGATTGGTTCACGTCTGTTGGGACAGACCGAACCGGTGCCGTGTTAGTTCGGTTTAAATCGAACTGTCACCTTCAAACGTCTATAAATAGGCTGTTTTTGCACCCAATTTATCCATTCAATTTCTATACAATTCTTTCTTTTTGCCATTGCTGAAGCTTTGTTCCTCTGTTGCTTTACATCGTCTACATTTTTTTGAGAAAGTTTAAGCACAATATCGTTCGTTGGTGTGCAGACTGCCGTGTTACATCTGCACACAACAATCATTTCATCCTGGAGGCATACGCCTAATACAACACAAGCACCGAGGCGAGGCACAATCTGTCTTAAGGAGACAGTGTTGAACGCTGAACTCGATTGCAAAATTTTTTACTATTCTATAAGCTTTAATTTATTTAGTTTTAATACTGTCATGTTTGTTTGATATAGTACCGATTTTCATTCCAATTTTGTTTTGTATCCTGATTTATAAATTATTTTAAACCTATAGTGTATATTCTGTTATTGTTTTAACATACTGTTTATAACGTTTGTTCTGTTATCATAAAACATATTCTGTTTACCTTTTTTGTCTACAAAAGATTTTACCAAAAATTATAATTTATTTATGGTCTTTTCGGTTGTCCTATTTATATTAAATCAAAAACAGATCAAATATAATTCTATTTTTTAGATATATTGAAATATATTTTAATTTTACTTTGCTGTATTTTATACTGGTATTGAGAACTGACAGATTATTGTTGATTTTTCAGAATATAAATCTAACAAATTATATATTCTTTTAAAAATAAGTTGATTAATATTGATAATTACATAATCATAACACACTTTTCCTAAAAAAAAAACTATAATTTTGAAAGTAGGAACAATATAATTTTTTTAAAATTAATGTAATTCAACCACCTAATTTTTAGTCTTCGATTAATTTAATTTTTGTACATAGATAATCTTTATAGTAAGCTTTACAATAGACCGATTCGAATTATTAAGATAGACTCACCATAGACACTTAAGATACAAAGGGAGAGGCCTTTTTTTGGTTAAAAAATAGAGAGGATCTAATTTCTTTAAACTTAACTTTTGATTTTTCATAAAATATGTATAAAAAATTAATTTTCTGCCAAGCTAGCAGTCAATAATTTTACTTTTAAAACTTGTCCATAGTTCTTGTTAATATTTTTTAAATTCAAATATATAAGGACAATTTAGATAAATATAATAATTTTTTTGAAAATTTCATATTTGTCAAATTTAAGAATTTAAAATATTATATTATTTTTTTTCCAGATTTCTAATCTAATTAATCAGATGCAAAAAAAAAAACAATTTTTTTCTTTGACTTAATTTTTATGATTTTTTTTCTAATCAAACAGGCTCTAAAAAAAGCATGTTCTATAAATAACAAATAAATAATTAATGAAGCGTGTTACTCAGACTCATCCGGATAAAGAAAAATTAGGGATAAAACGACAAGGCGGTTTGCAATTGACTGCATTTTTGTAAATTTGATTTTAAAAAAAACAGTTATATAAAAAAATAAATTTGACTAAAAATAATAACAAATATTGATGTATTTACAAATAAACAAATATTGATGTATTTAGATTCACTAACGATTAATAACTCATAGAATACAACAAAATTCATATAGTGAAAAAAAAAATGGAGATTGGGTCCCGGTGAGAAGGTCACATGAGGGTATGCTTTGAGTTTAAAATTATCTTATTTAAAAATTTAAAATTTAATTAAAATTGTATATTATTTTAAACTCATTAAGTGAATAATTTTTTTTTAAAATTAAATCAATCAAATATTGTTAATTGCATAATATAAATACATTTGTTTAACAATTTATTATTAAAATATAATAAATCAAATAAATTTTTTAAAACAAACATATTCTGATTAAATAAATAATAATTATCGATTGAATTATATTTTTTTTTAAATTACCACTCACAGCAACCACCGCAATCTCAAAAAATGTGGGGGCCAGCCAAGGGGCACGAGGGAGAAGTTACTTTTCATACCTTATTTCCTTTCATATTTTTGAAATTTTGTTTTGCAAATTTAGGGAGTGTTTGGATTAATTTTTTGTTTATTTTTAGTAAAGAAATTTAGTATTAATCTAAATAAATATATTTTCAAATTTCTCTAGAAAGCATAAAAGAAATTAATCCAATCAAGAAAAATTAAAAAGTTCATATGAAAAAAGTCAATTTAATAAGTTATGTTTTTTGTATTTTTTGTCTTTAGTGAGTTTTTTTTTTAATTTTAATCTGAGCGAGCATATTTTTTAAGAGGACCTAAAAAATATAAAATTTGAACAAAAAAGATAATAGAAATCCAAAAAGGACAAAAAAAAAAAACTCTAAACCAAAATTATACTTAGAGTGCACTTTTAATGATTATTCATATTGTTAATTGATATGTTTTATTAAAAAATTATTCACTTAAAAATGTCATTTAATCAAATATTGATAAACACATAAAATTTATATTTTAGTTTATAAAATAAACAGTTTATCTTAATTGAAAATTATAAAATTAAAAAAAAAACAAAATTTATACCCATTAAATCAAAATTCCATAAATAAACATAAACAATCTACTATAATGTTTGTTTGGTAACTTATTTTTAAGTTAATTTTTTAATTTTAAGTCATTTTAAGTTAAAAAGATAAAAATTTATTGAATTGGCAAAACAGTCACTAAAAAAAACGAAAAAAATCAAATAAGCCACCAAAAAAATTAACTAAATTGGAATATGGTTATTGAATTGAAATTTATATTTAATTTTATACGTAAAAAGATAAAATTAAAAATTTTTATCAAAAAATTCAAAAGCCATTAAGGTAAAAGTTGATAATTGAAAAATAAAACTTTTTAACTTTTTTTTTAGCTTTATAACAAAAAATCCAAAAATCCAAAAAACCGATTTTAAGGGGGCTTGACAAACTAGAGCTATATTAGATTTATCAAATTAACAATTTAAATAATTATTGATAACTTATTTGAAAGACTCCAGCTCATCCCCACGCCGGCGCCCTCATCCGAGTCGGAGGAAGGAGGTTACATAACCGAGAGAGAAAATAAGAGAGAACAGTTTATTTGCAATGGAACCGAAAGCTGGAAACGGTGCGCCGACGCCGACGCCGACGCCGGTTATCGAGCACAAAGTGCACGCGAGGATTGGACTCCTCGGGAACCCAAGCGACGTCTACTTCGGCCGCACCATATCACTGAGCCTTGCCAACTTCTCGGCTTCCGTCCGGTTGCATCCCTCCGAGCACCTCCTCATCTCCCCTCACCCCACTCACGATCTCGTCCAATTCGATTCGCTCGGCCACCTGGTTCCCTCTCTTTCTCTCTCTCACTCTCTCTGTGTTTGTATATGCATAATCTAGATCTTATATGAAGGAAATAGCGGTTCTGTTTTGGTTGGATTTGATTTACTCTGATCATTAATGATGTTGAGAGATCGGCGATTTGAATAGTTTCTTTCTATTGTTGGATCTTGCGCGCTGTTCATTCGAATCATTCGGATGTTGAATATATTTGTTATGATACAATCGGAGCTGCATTGGTTGGGCATTACTTGAATTAAATGCTTTTGTTGAGCTACATTTAGGTCAGTAAGATTTTGTATGCAAAGAAAATTTAGGATTCCTGAGTAGCATTTTTGAATTCTGAATAGTTTTGGCTATTTATCTGATCATTTTGCGGTCCAATTTTTATCTTCTTTTTTTTTTCCTTTCTGTTTTGTGATGCTGATTTTGATGATAATGCGCATCTTCGTCGTTCCGAAAGTTCTTTGATATTCATTCGCGTGTTGATCTTATGATTCTTTGCTGCTGTTGTTTTTGTTTCTTTTCCTGGTTTTCAAATTTGAAGTATTCAATTTGCTGTTGGCTGTTGCTTTTTTACTTTTCCTTGTTTTCAAATTTGAAGTATTCAATTTGCTGCTGGTTGTTGCTTTTTTCTTTTCCTGGTTTTCAAATTTGAAGTATGCAAGATGTCCCATCTGGCTGGATGGTAACATCTTCAACTGGAACGCGTGTTTGTTTTCCGGTTAATTTATAGTAAAGTACATTTTTTTTTGGGTACGTTTGAAGAGGAATCAGGTGGTAATAGGTGTACATGTTTGGGTCTTGGCTAAAGCTGTGTTTTGGTTTTTTTACTTTTGAAACTCTTAAAAAGTTTTACCGTCAAAAAACTCTATGCTGGCAACTTAAAACCAACTTTTAATTTTGCTTATTTAGTGTAAAGTTCGATAAAGTAAAACGTCAACTTAAAGCGGGATTCCAAAGGAACGCTATGTTACATAGACTTTGGAATATGACATGTGGGCATTTGGACTCCAAGGACCAAAATTAAAGACAGACGCACAGCTAAACAACTGAATCATTCATTCCTTAATAATAGTGCAGAAGAATAAATTCAAAATCACGAAATACAAAAAAGTAAATATTTTCGTTATTTAGGTATGATTATTAATAAAGATAGAGAGATTACTAACAATGTATTTCTTGAAACATAAATTGGTTACCTCAAGTGTAAAAGCGCTTTTGTTGTACTGACAAATAACTACAAAATTAAGAAGAAAATTTTATGAGACAACTATTAGACCAGTAATGTTATATGAGACAGAATGTTAAGCTGGTAAAAAACATCACGTTAATCAGATGAATGTTACTGAAATAAGAATGTTGATAAGGTAGTATTGTAATAGTATAAAAGATAAAATTAATAATGAAAAAATTCGTAAAATGGTAAGAATCACACCAATTGAAAATAATTTGAGAGAAAATATGATTAGTTAGTTTGGGCACATATAATTAATGTATATTAGTAGATGCAATAGCAAAACAAAATTGATAAAATTATTGTAAGCGAAAACACACTTGGAAATGGCAGGCTTAAAATTGATATGGGATGTCGAAATAAGAAATGATATGAACTATAGCTCTTGATGAAACAAAATGAGAAAAATAGATTTATGTAGCCGATCTCAATTGATTGAGACACAAGGATTAATTTGGTTTGATTTAATTTGGTTAAAGTAACTATGTAATATACTTCGCCCTCTTAGGCACTGACATATACAATTTAATATGCTCTTCTTTATCAGTTTATTTATCTATATATGTATATGTACATTTTTAACAAAGTAACCATGAAATGCATGAACAATTTGGGCTAAACTCGAGCCTTTTGAAGCTTGGATGTCATTTTAAGTTGCCTTTGGCAATTCATGTTGTTTACGACATTGGGGAAAAGGTGCATTTTTTTTTTATGTTGGGTTCTAAAACAAGGATTATGTAGCATGGATGAGATTTTGGTTCTAGTTGATTCATCTCTCTCTCTCTCTCTCTACACACACACACACACATATATGTATATTTGTGTGGGTGTGTTTTTATTGGATTGTAGGAATCTGGTTCCTGTATGAATTACTATTTTTGTTGTTCTTTGTACATGTGCATGCATGTGTTCTGAATTCTGTGAGAAATGAGTTATTTTTGTACTTCTTATCTTTCAGGTGAATAGGTTAAATAATGAAGGTTACTATGGAGGTGTGCGTTTGCTTATGGCAGTTTGTAAAGTTTTCCATAATTATTGCAAAGACAACAAGATCGATCTTAAGGGAGGGAATTTCACTTTATCATATGAAACTAATATCCCTCGTCAGGTGAGACTTCCAACCAAAAGAGTTACAAGATTTTGTATAGATATCCCCTATCAGCCTATGGTGTTCTTCCAATAGCACTATGATTGTACCTTGATTGGATAAGTTTTTGACTTGGAACGTGTGCTAAGATTTTATATTGTGTCATCTGTTACTCCACCATATGTCTCGCAATAGAATTACAAGTTTTTTGTATAGATATCCCCTATCAGCCTATGATGTTCTCCCAATAGCACTATGGTTGTACCTTGATTGGATATGTTTTCTCTCTCTCCCCACCCCTCCCGACTCTAAATTTAGAAGCGACATGTAAGAAGCAAAAGGAGAGATGTTCATGATAGAGGTTCTCTCTGCTGAGTAGTACTGAATAGTTGTACTGGGAAAGGCTTCGACTTTAGGATCGTCACCTTTATGGCAAGTTTTTTTACTTAAAATAACTAAAGTAAATCTTAGAATAAGAATATTTTTAAATCTTAGAATAAGAATATTTTTCAGAAGTTGTGCCTTAAGTCACTTTTCTCTTTAGCATACCATGCAGATCAGCACTACTTGATGTTCAACTGTGCATTTTATGGCAAGGCATGGCTTAAGTTACTTTTTTTCTCGATGTTTCAGATGGGTCTTTCTGGTTCAAGTGCTATTGTATGTGCTGCACTTAATTGCCTTCTTGACTTCTATAAAGTTAGGCATTTACTCAAAGTAGAGGTCAGGCCAAACCTTGTTCTTAATGCAGAGAAGGAACTTGGGATTGTTGCTGGTCTGCAGGACCGGGTAGCACAGGTCTATGGGGGGCTTGTTTACATGGTATGCGAGCTGAACTCACTGGTGTTTACATTCTGAGTACAAATATGACAGTATGTAAACCCATTAAAATTCTATTTGTTGTAGGACTTTAGCAAGAAATACATGGATGATTTAGGGCATGGAAAGTATGCACCCATGGATATCAATCTTCTCCCACCACTTCATCTTATCTACGCTGAGAATCCAAGTGATTCTGGGAAGGTTAGCATGCTGCTTTTTCTCAGCTTCTGTTGTTGTACTTCTTTTCCCCTTTTGTTTTTCTCTTCTCTGGGCATACAATTAAGAATGTACTCAATCTTAATACGACTTGCATTTGCTTCATCACGCCTAGAGAGGACCCCACAATTCACTCTTTTAGAATTTAGAACATGAGGTTTTACTCTTTTTGATGGTTTTGTAGAGTTGAGTTGACTTTTACCGTATGTCTCCACTTTTTGATGAATTTTGGGTGTTCATAGACAGGTTAACATGGCATTAACTTCTCAGATTTTTGTGCACAGGCCAAAGTTTTAGAATAATAATAAAGCTATGTTTCCAGTGGTTGCTCTCAACTTCTCTTCATTCCCCTTTCTTTGTCAAAAGGTTCTTCCTTTGGCTTGATATTATAGACTTCAATTTTCAATTATTGGTTAAAGTTATATATCAGTAACACACCACATTTGCTAGTAAACTCCCATTATGCACATATGTTGAACAAGCAACTTTATGGCCTGAGGATGGGCTAGTAATCTACTTCTAACATCTAAATTGAGGGGTCCAGAGGAGCACAATCCAATATAAGGAGGTCATCGGCTAAAATGAAGTTTTTTCATTAAGTATTTATCTATGTAGGTACACAGTACAGTCCGGCAAAGGTGGCTTGATGGCGATAAGTTCATAATACCATCAATGGAAGAAGTTGCAAATTTACCTCTAGAAGGACAGGCGGCATTACTTGAAAGGAACTATACTAAATTTGCAGACCTCATGAACCGTAATTTCGACCTTCGAAGGTAAAGTAGGCACTCTATTTGACAGTTGAGAAGTGGGGCGAGATTACCTGCTATTAATCCTGACCTAGGAGTTTTATCCTAACTCCACTCTTTGAAGCTGCTTAGTTTTCACGTGTATAAATCTTCTTTTGTGGCTCGTATTATACAATAGATCTTGTGAAATACCATTCCTCCCTAACTGTTTTCATCTTTGGACCTTAATACATTAGATAATAAAGCTTTTAGTATGCAAATTTTGTAGTTCTCAAAGGTGGTAGCGTTCATCTCCTTTCCCCGTTATTTACGAAATTACCATTATCCTCGAGCTGGCTATTGAATTGCATCCCTATTTATTAATGTCATGCCGATTCACTTCTCATTCTTACCAGCTGAATAGTTAGATTCCTATTAGATACCATTCTATCAACACCCCCGCTTGCAGTATGAGCTTCTAAATTTTACGTTTAATGGAATATATGAGTATGCTCACACAAAGGGATATGAAAATTACCTTTATTGTTGAGCTTTGTCTTTGGAACTTTACACAGGGCCATGTTTGGAGATGATGCTCTTGGTGCTATAAACATAAAGATGGTGGAGGTAGCTCGAAGTGTGGGTGCTGCAGCAAAATTCACTGGAAGCGGAGGCGCTGTGGTTGCGTTCTGTCCCAATGGTGCTTCACAAGTAAAGCTTCTTGAGGATGCCTGTGCTAAAGCTGGATTTACCATTGAACTTGTTAAAGTGGTTCCTTCTTGTCTCAACGAGATCGATCTCAAAACCCTGTCGTCTCAATAGACATGACCTGAGTGCAATGTGTGTCACAGTTTCTGATCTTGATCGGGCAGTTGCATTGCAACTACTCTTGCCAAAGAAAAAGGGAATGACAAGCTTGGTCAAAGAGGAGCCGACTTCCGATACTAAAGAGTATAGTCAATTTAACGATTAATTGATATGTTTTTTTGGCATTAAAAGCTCTTTCACCCAAGTAGATTACAATGAAATTTGGGAGAACAACTCACAAGTGGGGCGTCGGAGTGTGCTACTTGGTTGTCCAACAAAGCCGATCCAGCATAGACTGCGTATGTTTGATTGATCGAATTAAATATAAGATTGAATTATACATTCCATACGATTGTATTTCATTTGTTTGAATTTCATAAAAATTCTTGAATGGAACAAGTGGTGGAGCAATTATTTATCCATTAGATATCCGATTTGACAAAATATAGGATATATAATATTTAAAAGAACATACTATGAATAATTCTTTCACTATTAATCTCATATAATCACTTATTTTGTAAAATTATATATTATTTTATTATTAATCCTGTTAATTAAATTGGCCCAAAATGTAATTTAACACAACTGATATTTTCTTTACTCATCAATCTTTTTTATATAATTTAAACTATAGTAATTAGAGACTATAGGTGCAACAAAACACTAAAGGTCTCTTAGAGAGCCTAAGCCTAAGGCACAAGATTTATTAAAGCAATTCACGTGTTAACAAAATAATAAAACTCAACATAAGCAAATTGAAATTTACATATTATAATAAACACTAAGACAAAAAATAAAAAGGTTTAAGAAGCATCTACTATTTCAAAAGCTATAAAAAATTGTCAGCCCTAAATATTATACACTT
>JAOTRH010000001.1:26376329-26399418 GCA_034768845.1 Heliamphora exappendiculata
TCTTACATAGAATGCCCATAGGAAATAGGAAGTTTGTTCCCATCTGTCATTTTTGTGGAGTGAGAGGTCATATTAGACAACATTGTTTTAAATTGCATGACATGTCTCACTTGAGTTACTCTGCCCCGTTTCACAGATCGTCCTTCCCTAATGCCCTTAGAACACATGTAAAAGAGTCGGCTCCTATGAAAACTAGAAAATTCGAGGTTCAGTCAAAAGACCTGAAAGCTTATGTGATTCAGACTGCTATGAGAGCTCAAAGTTCTCATATGTGGTATCTTGACAGTGGTTGCTCTCGACACATGTCTGGAGACAAGTCCTTGTTTGCCACGCTAGAGTCTTATAATGGTGGGATGGTGACATTTGGGGACGAAAATTCAACAAAAATTATAGAAAAATGCACTATTTCTTCCCATGGACTTCCTAAATTGGAAAATGTCCTCTTGGTTGACGGTTTAAAGGCTAATTTGTTGAGCATTAGTCAGATGTATGACACTAATCATGAAGTGCATTTTTTCAAAAGATAATTGCATTATTTTGAATAAGAAAGGTAAAACGGTCATGCATGGTGTTAGAACATCTGATAATTGTTATAGAATTATTCCTTTGAATACTGAAACTTGTACTTCGGTCAAATTCAATGATGCTGAATTGTGGCATCGGAGACTTGAACATGTTAACTACAAGGACCTCACTAAAATTGCTAATAAAGAGCTAATCAGAGGAATTCTAAAGTTGGAAAGTCAATTGAATCGGGTCTGTGGTGCATGTCAGGAAGGCAAACAGACTAGGGTTCCACATAGAAAGACTGATGGTTTAGGCACCAAAGCTCCTCTGGAGCTGATTCACATGGATTTGATGGGACCAACTAGGACTGAAAGTTTAGGAAAGAGGAAATACATTTTTGTGGCTGTGGATGATTTCTCTCGGTTTACGTGGGTTAATTTTTTGAGAGAGAAGTCGGACATATTTTCTATTTTCAAAACTCTTGTCCTTAAGTTTCAAAATGAAAAATTCAAGTTTCACAATTCTGTTCTCCGCATTCGGCTTGATCATGATAAGGAGTTTGAAAACCCCGAATTCACTTCTTTTTGCGAAGAGTTGGGTATTCATCATGAGTTTTCTGTGCCGAAAACTCCTCAGCAAAATGGGGTAGCTGAAAGAAAAAATAGAGTTCTTCAAGAAATGGCTAGGGTCATGTTGCACGATAAGAAAGTTTCTCAACATTTTTGGGCAGAAGCAGTGAATACTGCTTGTTACATAATTAACCGCGTCTACCTAAGATCAGGGACTCTTCACACACCCTATGAACTCTGGAAAGGATTTAAACCAAATGTCAAGTACTTTCGTACTTTTGGTAGTAAGTGCTACATTTTTCGAGATAGAGAGGGGGTCTTCTTAGGTTATTCCACAAATAGCCGTGCATATAGAGTTTTTAACCATAGGACTTCTACTGTTATGGAATCTGTTAACGTGGTAATTGATGATGAACCAATTTCACACTTGCTGATGTTGATTTGTCTATTTCAAGTACACATGTTGAAGAACTAGAAGATGAAAAAGCTGAAAGTCAATCTGCATTGGAAGAAAGTAAAAACCCTACTAATAAGACTCCCACTAGTACGAAACATGGAAGTCAGGTGCAAGAAGCAGAACCCAAAGGTTCCCAAAAGAAAGGTCTGAAACCCTCTGCAAGGGTAAAGCTCAATCACCTGGTTTCCCAAGTTCTTGGAGAAGTCACAGACAGAATGTGAACTCGGCGTTAAATGCGGGATGAGGTAACTTACATGTGCTACGTGTCTTTATTGGAACCTAAATCTGTAAATGATGCCTTACTTGATGAAAATTGGACTAATGCCATGCATGAAAAATTGAAACAATTTGCTAGGAATAAGTTGTGGGAATTAGTCCCTCGGCCATCTGACAAGAATGTCATAGGCACCAAATGGATTTTCAAAAATAAAACAAATGAATTTGGTGAAGTGATTAGGAATAAGGCTAGACTGGTAGCACAGGGTTACACTCATATTGAAGGCATTGACTTTGATAAGACTTTTACCCTTATAGCTCGTCTCGAATCCATTAGGATCCTTTTTGCCATAGCCTGTAAGCTTTACATTAAACTGTTTCAAATGGATGTCAAGAGTGCCTTCTTGAATGGTGATCTCAAAGAAGAAGCCTATGTAGAGCAACCTAAAGGGTTTGTTGATCTGACCTTACCAAATCATGTTTTGAAACTTAGAAAAGCTCTTTATAGGTTGAAACAGGCTCCCATAGCTTGGTATGATAGGTTGACCTCATTTCTATTAGAGATAGGATTTTCTAGAGGTGGCGTCGACAGAACACTGTTCATCTATACCTAGACCCATGATATTCTTGTAACTCAAATCTATGTCGACGACATAGTGTTTGGGTCTACTGACGACGCCTTAGTGAAAGATTTTTCTAATGAGATGAGCAATGAATTTGAGATGAGCTTAATGGATGAGTTGAACTACTTTTTAGGTCTTCAGGTCCAACAAACTTCATCTGGTATGTTCATCTCTCAATCTAAGTATGCTAAGAATTTGGTCAAGATACTTGGTTTAGAACATTCTAAGCATGCTAGAACTCCTATGAGTGTCACTACTAAGTTGTTAAAAGATGAGTTTGGAAAATCCGTTGATCAGACCATGTACCGTAGCATGATTGGCAGTCTCCTATATCTGACAGCTAGTTGTCCTGACATTGCTTTTAGTGTAGGAGTGTGTGCTAGGTATCAAGCGTGTCCCAAAGAGTCATATTTACAAGCCGTCAAACGTGTCATAAAATATGTGAATGGTACTTCGGGGTATGAGATTTGGTACACTTATGATACAACTGCTGACATTGTTGGATTTTCTGATGCTGATTGGGCTGGGAGTGTCGATGATAGAAAAAACACCTCGAGTGGGTGTTTTTACATAGGAAATAATCTTGTCTCCTGGCACAGTAAAAAGCAAAATGCCATATCTCTTTTCACGGCTGAAGCTGAATACATAGCAGCTGGGAGTGCTTTCACTCAGCTTTTGTGGATGAAGCAGATGTTATATGACTATGGATTTGAACAGGATCCTATCGTGTTGTATTGTGACAACACCAGCGCTATAAACATCTCTAAGAACCATGTTCAACATTCTAGAACCAAGCACATTGATATTCGTCATCACTTTATTCGGGATCTTGTAGAGGATGGCACGGTTGTTCTTGAGCACATCACTACCGCGTTTCAGCGAGCAGATATCTTGACCAAACCCCTTGATCATCTTCAGTTTGAGTTTCTCAGGAAGACTATTGGAATCTGTCTTGTCGAGTAATTTTTTTTTTTTTTTTAAAAAGGGGACTAGGAACCTCGTGTTAAGTGTTAAGTACCTTGTTGTATTCCTATGTAAATGTATGTGTGCTCTGCTTGATTTCTTTTCTGGAGACTTACTGTTGTTCTATGTTGGATTTGGCACAGTCATATAGATGGTGAAATACATTGTGACCAAATTCTATTCTGTACACCTCTATTTGAATATGGTAGTTCGATTTTTCATGTATTAGAATCAAATGATGTTTGAGTTCTGACACAGTATCATTTCCCCTTGTGTGCATGACATGATCTATCTTGACAACTCCTATGTTCTTAAAAGATTTTTTTCTCTCTGATCTGGGCATAATATATAGTTTTATTATTTGAGGAAATGGCTACTTATGTGGACCATGTTTTTTCGTACGTACTAGTGTGTAACCGCCTCAGTTTAAGTGCTAATATGCGTTTGTATCTAAGAAAATGGCTACCTATGCGAACCTTGCTTTTTAGTTCGTATTAGTGTGAAAACCGCCTTTGCATTCGTGGTTGTTTTTGAAAAAGGTTGATTCTGGAAATGGATACCTAAGCGTGCCTTGCTTTCTCGCATGTCTTAGTGTGGCAGCCGCCAGAGGATCCATGCTTAATTGTCAATCCATGCCTAGATTAAGGGGGAATTTATCTGACAAGCATGTTTAAGTTGCCTATGGTATCATTTTGTGTATATCGTGCCTATCTGATCTGATTCAGTAACTCATATCATTCGTCTCTATATGTGGTAAAACTAGATATATCTGTTCACTTTAGAGCACACACACTCACTTTCTTTCATAGAGTTTGTTCTAAATGTATCTCATCTCGTATATGAGTGTGTTTTAACCTCATTGATTGTTGGCCTTGACTCTGGATTTGAAATTTTATTAGTCCATTCATACATGTTGGAATACTTCTGGGTCATTCTCTCTTCATGCAAGTGTTCGTTTTCCCATCAAAAAGTGTTTGTCTTTTTCTTGTTTTTGTCCTTATTTTGTGTGTGTGTGGTGTCTTGTCAGGCTTGACAGATCTATCTGTCATTCAAGCAGTCTTCTATCCTTATTAGTTTCTCTGTTTTCTGTCTTGCTGCTCAAAAGAATCGAAGGTTGCTTTTAACCGATTGATCGGTCATTAGACGGATCGATCGGTCATCTTCAACTGGTTTCTTTTATTCTCTTCGCGCTTGGTTTAGTCTCATTTGAAATTCTTGTCTCTCTCTCTCCCGTGCGTCTCTCTGGGGCTCTCATCTCTCTCGCTCAAGTTTTCTGCAGTTTCTCTCTTCTCTCAGGTATGTGTTCTTTCCCTCTTGATTTCTGGTTTATATCCTTGGGTTTCTCCTTGTTTTGTCCTTCCTAGGATTAAGTTTTTTTTATTGGTTGTTTGTGTCTTGTAGGGTTTTGTCATCCTCTTCTCTGTGTTTGGCCTTTTGTGTGAGCCTCTTCCGTTTTTTGGTAAGTTGCTTCTAGGGTTTTGTTTAATCTCGAATCTGGTTGTTATTTTGTTTCATTGTTATTTACCTAGTTTCGCATATCTCCGTGTTTCTGTTTTGTGTTGTTTTTTTTATTTATTTTTGTCTCATATGAATTCTTGGGTTGTGTTCCATCCTTGTCCCATTTGTTTTTTTTGGTTAGGAGTGACTAGTTTTTCATTGTGATTTTGGTTCTTAGTGAGTTGTCTCTAGGGTTCTTGGCCATGCCTCCAAAATATCGTGCTAAATCCACTAGTAGTAGTGTAGTCTCTGAGCTTGAGCAACGGTTCCAAAATAAAGCATCATTTCTTCAATTCAAAGATTCTTTTGAAAAACAACCCGTCCTATTTGAAAGGAATGTCGTGTTACGCGACTTCCCTGATAATCTGGCCATCAATGCTTTTCTGGCTTTAAACTGGCATGGTCTGTTACAGTTTGATGCTTCTCTTTCGGTTAATCTGACCCTAGTTCGAGAGTTTTACAACTCATTGACCGAAAAGGCCGATGATGTTGATACCTATACTGGTACTTTAGGGATGTTTCCTTTACTCTTACCCCAAACACAGTAGCCTCCTGGCTCGGGCTCAACGCCCGTACCATTGATCCTGACTTTCCTCGTCCCCATTACTTTCCTTGGCATACTTTTGATTTTGGTCCTATTGCCTCGGATCTTTGTGGTGCTACTCGCCCCTGTGTGATTTGATTTTTCGCTTGCTCAACCTTATAGTGTGCGCCAATATCGACCCCAAAGGTCACTCCTCTGAGATATCACAGCAGCATGGCTACCTTTGGTGGGCCATTGCTCATCAAAAAGCTGTTGATATGAGTGATTTGATTTTCCAGCGCATTGTACGCATCGTAGGGGTTAAATTTACCCTTGGTCTTCCTTTTGATTTTTTGATCACTCAGTTTTTTCGGTCTCTCTATGTACCGGAGGTACATTCTGGTTCCTATCCTGATTCTTTAAAATTTTTCTCCCGGCCTATCTCCAAAACTACCCTAAAAAAAAGCGCTTCTCTCATTCCCAAAACTCCGTCTATTCCAGATTCTTCTCTCCCAGGTACTTCAGATGATGATGTGGAGGAGCTTGGTTTTGACCCCGAGACGAATCTTCCTGAGGGAGTTGATGTTCCCGGTCACTTAGAGCGCCTTGAGGAGGAGGTCTCATTTCTGTGGGCTGATGTTGGTGATCTCATTCATCATCAACATGAGTCATGGAGAGAGTTGCAGGACTTCATGGCTTACGTGGTCTCTAAGCTTCCATGATTTTTTTTGGTTTAGTTTTGTTCGGCAATTCAGTGCCAAAGGGGGAGAAATATGTGAGATCGAATTGAGATAGTTTTGTTTTCTCTGGGAGGAGATAGATATTTTTTTTGGTAGATACAATTTTTTTCGTTGGTATCTTTGTTAATCACAGTTGCTCACACACTTTGTGAATTTGTTTGGGACATGATTAGATTGTGATATACAATTTTTGGATGGCTATGGTTTTCAGTGACAATGAAAATGCATTGATGATGGATGTTTCATTATGTTCTTATTTTTTTTATATGGATTTTCATTATGGCTTGTTGATCTTCTTGGTTCTCTTCTTCTTGGAATTGTCACAGAATTGCCAAAGGCAGATATTGTTAGGTTTTTGGCTACTCCGTAACAATGGTTTTATAGTTATTCATGAACTAATGTTACATGCTCTGTGGATAGTCTTGTGTTTCCTGTTATTTCCCTGAACAGGTACATGAAAGAATCGAGGTTGGTGTTTCACCGATCGATCGATTTATTTCACTGATCGATCGGTCATGCTGCAGAACTCATCCTGAAGAAAGATTGTTAAAATACCGTGAGCTGTGTTTAACCGATCGACCGATCGATCGGTCATGTACGGGTTTTTGTTGCCTATTCTGGGTTTTAGGGTTATGCTTTAAATTGTATTTTTGTGAGTTTGGGGGCTGCACGTTTTGAGAGACCTACAAGGGTTTGAGAGCTTATATTCAAGAGGTGATGAGAGTCTCTATAATGATCTGAATAATCTTTGATACATTCACCAGAGTTTCAAGACGATATTCAGATAACAAAATTGATTCATTCAATAAATTGAGAAAATTCTCAAACAAGAAGACCGAACGAGAATTCTGACGGCAAGCAAGCACGAATTTAGTGTACGAGAATTTGACAAGAATACTTCTAGCAATAGATTGTGGATTCAACAGAAGTTTGTAAGAATTTCTTGTAACCAAATTCATTATATAGTGCTTGCTTACTCGGACTAAGATTAGTCCCATGATTTTTATTTTTATTGAGATTTTTCACGTAAAAATCTCTCGTCTTATCGTGTATTGTTTTGATTACTTATTTGTGTGATTGCTATATTATTATTGCATACCAAATATTAGATTTTTCAAATATAAATACGACATGCACCTCAAAACCCTCCTTGAGGCACGCTTAGGGCCTTAAGCAAAACTCAAGAATCTTCACTACATTTAAGACGGATGAACTATGCTTATATGCACCTTAGACTTTGGTCCTGGCCTAGGCAAGCATTTAACAACTATAATCTAAATAAATGACTCTTTGTTTGATTCTCTTTATGAGAAATCCTCCTATCAATGCATTGGGATACATCTCCCATTTTGTGTTTTGATATTTTTTGTTATGATTCATCTGACATTCAATATTTTGAGACAAAGAGAAATATAATTTTCAACAACAGTGCTGTGTACTTAAAAAAATATTTTAAAAATTATTTAAAATTTAAAATAATTAATAAAAATTCACTTAAAATATGTTACACATCTTATTAAATACGAATTTACACCTTATAAATCACTTTCAAAGTAAAATTTTACGTACTTTTTTTGAGTACATAAACTATTCCAATTTTTAAACAGCCGCGTTACATACACGGAATACCAATCACCGACCAAACGACAAACAGAGTCTCAATCGTAGTCTTTGTATCAGTAATTGGTATTCCGTACAAGTAATGTTTTTCATTTTCGAAACAAAAAATCAGGGTCAAAGTTATGCCCACAATATTTTAACAGACTAACATGCCTTACTAAATAATTTATCCTAACGTGGATTGTTACTGCTCAATCATGTTAACTTCTTTAGGATTAAACTATCAATATTCGAGAAAACGATTTCCACAAATAACAATAGTTTGTTACAGGAATAAGGTCTTGATTGTGCACTGCCATTGTTGTTACGATTTGAAGCTTGATGGTAGATACGGAAGAAGAAGTGATTTGAAATCCTTTCCAGAGCACCACTCAGCTGCCGATTTCAATTATTCATCGCACAAAAATGCCATGAGCTCACGCGGCGACGCCCAAACTGGAAGATCGACCAACGATTGTTTCATGCGCTCCTCTTCCAGATTGCAAATGTTTTCGGCCACATCACAGAGATTCGACACATCTTGAATAATTGCTTCCTCTGATATTGCCTGCAAAGTCCGGATCCTATCGATCAGAACAAATCTCGACTATGCACATGCGTTTTGCAAAATTAGTTTCGCGGATTATACCAATTGCATCGGATGCATCTAATATTTACGAATTTTCCTGGTTGGGAAGATTCTGCTCCGTTTGGCTGCTGAGAAATTGCTAGGAAGTAAAAGAAAATAAACTAAAATGTCGAGATTTTTTTTACCCCCAAAATGCAGCAATCGATAAAGTAAAGCACTGTACTCAGCTGGAACTGAGATTCCTATGTTCTGGAAACAGAAACTGATGATACGCGGTAAAAGATGTTCTATTCGTTTTCTCGATTCCCCGCATTTTCAGAGCCACCAAACAGTTGGTATATACGAACAATTTCACCACATTAATTGATCAAATGCTTTAAAACATAAACGTAAGCATAAGTAATGGAACTGTACCCGAAGCATCAGGTCGTCGAGGAGACGCCGATCGGAAGTATCCGACGACTTCTCCGGCGGGTGAGGCAAATCGACAGCCAAATCAGAAGACGGCGCCGTCGTCGTTTGTTCGTGCCATTGTTGTTGCCGCTGGTTTTCGGCTTTCTCCTTCAATGCTCTCAACGTGTTCGACAAATGTTCCCACTGGTCAATCTCTTTCTGGTACTTCTCCCTCAGTTTCGTTAGTGTCCTTCGCTTTCGTTCCCTTCGGTTCCTCTCTTCCGCCGGCGGATCTGGTGGCGGAGGAGCGGCGGCTGAGGTGGTGTTGGCAGGGTCGAGGCGAGGGCGCTTCTTGCGCTTGTAAACGAAGCCATCGTCGTTGACGACTTCCCAATCGTCTTCTTCCCAATCAACTGTGGCCATTTCCCCCCAAAGCGGGAGAATAACAATAGCGCAATAGGCTCAGAAAGTGAAACCCCCAAATTTGAAAAAAGGTGGGAATTCAATTCGCGCATCTGGATGGGGAGGGAGTGGAGACTGGACGCATGACTCTCAGAGCATTTTCTTTTCTTGTTTGGATGCGAGGAAAATGAAATACGAGAAAGCGAAAAAGGTGGACACAAGTTGGAGTAATAAAATTACCACGTTGATTATTCAGGGATTAAATGTTTAATTTTAACGTAAGAATTAATTTGAATAAAATTTGAAATTTTACTAATTATTTTTTGTTTAAGACTTTTTTTAACCATTCGGCTAATTTTTGTTTTTTTGTTTTTTTATGTTTTTTTACTATTTTTTAATAATCTCAATTACAAAAAGTAAAAAGTACAAAAATATATTCAAAAGACGAAAAAAAAATCACTAAAGTATTACGAACTTTAATCTATTTGACTTATTTTTATATTTTAGTCAAAAGAAAACATTTTGTTTGCCTTGTTTCAAGAAGTTAAATATATATAATAATTTAACTCCAAACCTGTTTGGTATATAGCATTGTATTTTGATAACCCAATATTTTATTTATATATATTTGAATTGAGCTGAAGTTATAAATGAATTTATAAGGAGTCTAATATGTATGAGTTTCGTAATTATATAGGACTGGAGTTTTAGAGTTGACTTATAAATAAAACTTTATAATTTTATTTATTTTTTTGGAGAATAAATCAATAGGGTAAAGATGTAAAGAGGGATAAAAAAAATACCAGGTACATAGGAGCAATCTTTAAGTGAAAAAATAAAATTTGTTTCAGAACTCAGGTTGTAGGTGTCGGGTTTTGAGATGTTCTTGATCTCGAATTTGTACATTTTGCAGTAATAGTTGATTATTTTTCTTACCCGTAAATATATGCAGATTGTATTGAATCACGTAAATTCTTGTATAATTTTTCTTTGGTCAGTGTAATGATTTTTTGTTTTCGTTCGCATTTAGGGATTGGTGTTCAAATCCCAACAAATGATATCAAAGTCGACGGTTGAAGATTCAAAGCTGTGATGAAAAATTGAATCACATGTTTTTCAGCGCTGCTAATTCATTAGTACGGTCAGAATTTTCAAATTCTTAATGATTTGATGGGATTGGACAGATCGGCATAAATTGAGATTGATCATGTGAGATTAAAGGTAATCAAGGGCAATCGAGTTTAATTACGAGTGATCAGAGGCAATCGAGAGAAATATGGTTCAACAAATGGTGGAAGACTAATCATCAATAGATGCAGTTAAGGATTTAGTTGTAAGTAGAATCAAGTCAGATGGCGATTTTTTAATTCGGCAGATGATTAACAATCAGGACACCTTGACGAATAGGTGTCGGACATCTCAGTGTGGAGGTGCGGGTATGCTGGTTTGAGTGTGGCAGAATTGATATCGACACTAATTATCTTCAAGGTGATTTGTAAAATTCAAGCCAATGTGGAGATTGTTGGGTGTATGCCTTATATTCTGCTGACCTATATAATTAGTATTTTATTTACATATTTTTGGGTTAAACTGTAGTCATGAATCCATAAGAAGTCTAATATGTGTGGATTTTCGTAATTATATGGGGTTAGGATTTTAGAGTTGACCTATAAATAGGATTCTATAATTCTAGTTATTTTGTTTGGAGAATAAATCAATGGGGTAGAAATGTAAAGATAGATAAAAAATACTAGAAACACGGGAGTAACCTATGAGCGAAAAAACGAGATTTGTTTTAAGGCTCGGGTTATGAGTGTTAAATCTTTTGGTATTTTTTATTTCGAATTTATACATTCTACAGTAATAGTTTATTATTTTTCTCACCCGTAGACGTAGGCAGATTGTGCCGAACCACGTAAATATTTCTGTATTTTTCTTTGGTGAGTGCGATAATTTTTTGCTTCTGGTCGCATTCAGGAATTTGTGTTTAAATTTCAACAAAACAATAATTTTTTTATTAAATATAAAAATAAGTAAAAATAGAATAAATAAATAGGCAATTAAACCAAATGGGCCTAAGCATACAATTGGCTACATTTGTGTCTAATTAGTGCAAAGTTAAATCTAATTGCTCATACATGTTATTTATTTTGTGGCAATTTAAGTTAGCGATAAGTTTGTTTTTGCAAAAATGATTTTTTTAAATATATATATATATATATATACTTTTTACATTTGATTGTGAATTTAAAATATTAATGCTAGCTAGTAATGTTATGATTAATAATAAATAAAAGTGACAATAGTTATGATTGGTCATAGTAGTAGCAACAATAATGGTGGAAGCAGTGATGGTGATAATAACAATGTCCGTGGTGATGTGATGTGTAGTATCGGTGGCAATAGTGGGATAGTAGTGATAAAAAATGCTTCTCACCATCAGAAAATAGAAAACATTTATAAGGATAATTCAAAATGCACATGCTTTTTTTCTTTGAACATTGACCTCATGCATTAAGGTCTCGATTGGTAACTTGATTTTTTTATTTCTTTAATTAAAAATACAAAAAGTCAATCTTGCTCGTTTAACAAAAAATAAAAAAGTTAAAAAATTAAATCAAAATACAAGCTCTTAAAATATTCAAATCAAACTCCCACCACTTTTAAAATATAATAATATTCATAACTTATCTACTACCACTACCAACTATATATAATTGTTAATATTAAATATATACAAGGATAAACTTGTCAACTTTGAACAAAAAGTAAAAAAACTAGCTTTTTACCCAAACAACTAATTTTAAAAAAACTAACTTAAAAGGTATAAGTTATCAAATAATTTACTTTGAACTCAATTTAGCATTTTAGCTAAAAATGCAAAAAAAATAAAAAAAAATTAACTTTTAAGCTAGTTGCCAATCAGGGCCTAAGTCAATTATACATGATACGTTAACATCTGTACAATTCAATGTGCAAAGAAAACAAGTTTGTGCATTTAAAATCATCACATTTTTTACCAAAATTAATTTATTTTTTATTAACATGAAAATATTTTATGTTAGACTTCTAATTATTATCATACTAAATACAAAATTTACAAAAAATAACTTTTTGCCAAAACAAAAAGTTGATAATATTTTTTATTAATTTGTAGTCAAACTAATATAATTGTGTTCAACTTATAAGTTGATGTATATATTCACCCAGCATTACACTCACTCAAAAATACAAAACCTCCATTAGTGGTATTTTTTGAAAGTTATTTTTGGAGTTAATTTTTAAAAGGAATTAATTAATAATTAGTCTTGTTTTTAATAGTTGTTTAAAAATAAATTATATAATAAGTTTTTTAGTGGAATAAGTCCCACCTTCTAAATTTAAATTACATATTGAACACTTTTACCCTTAATCCTACTTCGTTACCAAGAGCTTCCAATTTCTAACCTGAACTTGACACAACACTTGACTTTTTCGAGAAAAAAATTAAAGAAAATCCTCCTGAATTTCTTCTCCTCATCCTCTTTAGCACCGCTCTTCTTCCTCCTCCTTCTTGTTGTCGTCACAGATCCTTTTCCTTCTCATCCATCACTGTTGACTACTAAATTCAGATCATCGACTCAATCTAAATCTGAACATGGATTGCCCATGCCGTCGTTCCTCATCTCCTCCTCCTCTTCGATGTCGCTGCTGCTCTTTCTCTTCCTCCCCTCCATCACAACCGACCACCAAATATGAATTACCAACTCCATATCTCGCCGTCATCGCCATCGTTCCTCCCCCTCCTCCTCTACCACTTGTGTCGTCCTGTTCCACTGTCTTTCCCTTACCTTGCACTGTCTCCCCCTTCCTATGTGAGCTTGTTTGGCATAATAAATTTCTTCTCTCTCTCTCTCTCACTCTCTCTCTCTGACTCAAATTTTTCTCGTAATTGGGAAATTTCATAATTTAGTTTTCTCGAAAAAATTTATTCAAAAACTTAAACTGAAAAATTCTTCTATTAAATGATAAGAGAAATTTTTCAAGAAATTTCAACCGAAAGAATTTTTAGTTAAATATTACGAGATATTTTTTCTTTTTCTCAGTTAAATGTTTTGAGAAATTTTTTCGAAAAAATTAAACTGAAAAATTTATTAGTATAATGGAATGAGAAATTCTCCAGAATTTTAAATTGATAAATTTATTACTTAAATAGAAAAAAGAAAGAACCTCCTTCTTTTTCTCATTTCTCTAAAACTATAACCCTTCGACAACGTCACCAAAGAAAAAGAAAGAGATTGACGATGGAGAGATTGTCGGAGAAGAAGCATGAAATCGGCATTGGAGAAATCGCCAGAAAAGAAAGAGAAGGTTGACGCCGGAGAATAATAGGGAGATCGGCGTCGGAGATGGAGAAAGAGATCGTGCAAAGAAATAGGAATAGCCGACGTTAGTGCCAGAAAAAGAGTTGCCAGCATTGGCGCTGGAGAAGGAGTTAACGGAGTGAGCGCTGAAGAAGATGTAGGATATCGAGGACAGGGCGGAAAAAAATTTGTTTCAAACAAAGTTAGGGGTGATTTTGAATTTCTAAAGTAAATTGGGACTAAATTTATTAAATGAGATTAATCCTTTTACAACTTTGTACATAAGATTGCTGCCAAATTTCCCTTTTAAAAAACTAACCCACTTTCAAATACAATGGGAAAGATATTTTTTAAGTCTTAAAACATTTTCACTCAAAAATATAAAAATAAAATGTTTTAATTTCATTCAAATTAAACTATACAACAAAATAAATTATTTGCTTAATTTGAGTTAAATTAAATTGATCAATTAATTTATATATATAATTTTTGAAAACTGTTAGTGTATAGATTTGAATACAAATTCAAATATAACCTTATCATACAAGATTGGTTCCGTAATTATATAAAATTCACTCGATATAAAAAAAGTATATTTAAGTTTCGATTGGCAATTAGCTTCTTTTTTTTTTTACATTTTTAATCAAAAAGTTAAATTTAATTAAAAATAAATTATTTGATAATTTAACTTTTAAGCTAATTTATTTTTTTAATTTGTTGTCTAGATAAAAAAATTTATTTTTTTATTCAAATTGAAAAAATTTGTCATTCTACATATTTGATATTATCAATTATATGTAGTTGGTAGTAGTAGTAGTAAATAAGTTATGAATATGAGTATTATTGAATGTAAAAGTGATGGAGTTTGAATAAAACATTTTAAGAATTAAGCTCCGTTTGTTTGGATTAAAAATATTTTTCAGTAGAAATTGGTTTTCATAGCAAAAAAAATTCAAAAATGATTTACTTCTGTGTTTGATTGTGAAATCAAATATTTTTTTGAAAATATTTTCTGTTATTTTCTTTTTATAGAAAATCATTAATATTTTATAACTCGTAATTCTTAAAATTTAATAATCGGGCAATCCCACTGTCACCATCCTATTAAGCAAGACAAAGTATAAACAAAAAAATTTACTGAAAAAATAATTGGACAATTACAAGGGAACTAGGATTCCGAGGACGTCAGGGCCTCGGGACCTTGGACCACCGGGACCTCTGACCCTTGGAACCTCAGAACCTCAGACCCCCAGAACCACAGACACCGAGAACCCTATGACCCTAGAACCTTGGGATCTCAGAACGCTGGGACCCCAAACCCTAAAACCCCCGCAACTCCCAAGATCCTCAATAACCTGGACCTTAGGATCCCGAAACCTAAAGCCCCTAACACTGGGACCCCAAGACCCCCAGTACCCTGGAACCTAAAGCCCCGAACCTCGGGACCCCGAGAACCCCAATACCCTAAACACTTAAAGCCCTAGACCCTTGGGACCTCGGACCCCAGAGATGCCAGACTCCTAAGACCCTAGACCCCTAGGACTCTGAACCCCCGAACCCCTAGACCCCTAGGTACTCGAACCTTAGGAACCCTAGACCACTAGACCCCCAGATCCCCAGGACCCATGTGAAGGAATCGGAACCCCAAAAAACTAAGACGGTGCATATGAATCGAATCAAAAATGACGCGATACAAGATCTGCAGCATACAAAAAAACTGCACAGTGCTGAACCATCCTAATGGATGGGAAATCGTCCAGGCAAAATTTTTACAGGAAAAACAAAAATCATTCCTGAACCCCAAAATAGAAACTCAGTACACCTACAAGGCAGAATATGAATTATACATGCATGATCCCTCTAATTTGATCACGTTTCTGCATTTGAACTTGAATATGAAGATCAATATGGCAAGCCGACAATCCCATCTCCGCTTAAAATCTTCTGTTGTATTCTCGAATGCCGAAACAAGAACCAATTGTGGGCTCTAATCCTTATCTTGTTTTAAACCTCTCTTTTTTTTTTTGTTATCACAAACACTTGAAAATCTAAGAACTAAATGAATATTGTAACTAGCAGTCAGGGTAATAGTGATATATAAATAAGCAACAGTAGGGACCTAACGAGTAAATAAGACTCGGGTTTCTAATGTAATTAGAAAAATTTACTTCAACCCAAAAGTAATTTTTTAAAAACATAAATTACAAATCATACCACTAAAGAATTGTAATTATACTTCCGACCTTATTCTTAAAAACCGATTATTCGACCTCTTGTTATTAAATACTTATTATTTTCTCTACGTTAAGATTACAAATACCAGTCGGTTAAATTAAATTACTAACAATTATATTTAACCAACTTCTTTCAAATTCTTTCGGACCTTCCACTTAATTATTTGATATGCCGAATTATAAAATTTACTTACAGGGTTTGGTACGATAACAAAATATTCATGCATAATATTAAATAAATAATAAAATATATATATTATTCATAAAAATTCTCATTAAAATAAAAAATAATTTTTATTAATAAATAAAAATAAGAAAAAATTATATGAACACCATGTATACTATGACTGTGTATCACTTTACCCCTGAACTAAAGAAACGTACATAACGACCCTTTAACTATTCTTGGTATTACTTTAACATCTTCAATTAGCATTCCGTCAAATAAGCATAGAAATAAATCACATGAACTGAAGAGGCGTATTAAATATACTCTCTTAACTATTTGATGGTATCTCTCAAACTTCTTCTGTTTGAATGAATACAACTCTGGTTATCTATTTTTCGTTAATTTGGAAAATAGAATGTTAATGAAATGGTTAAAATGATACTAACAAATAATTAAGGGTTATTTTGTACGCTTCTTTAATTTAGTAAGGTAAAGTGATACACAGTCATAATACAATGAGTGTTCGTGTAATTTTTCCTAAAAACATATACAAAAAATTCAAACATAATTTTTAATATATAACTATAACACCATGGAACGTGGATCCCCGGGACCACATACACATAGTACCCTGGACCCCCGAGACCCTGGGATCTCGAATCGTTGAATTCCCGAACCTTCGACCCATTGAATCCTAGACCAATGGTGCTGGTGGTAGAATGGTTGTACTAACGGTAGTGCGATGGTAAAGATAAAAAATATTTTTCATCTTAAAAAATTAAAAAATATCTTTCACCAAAATTAATTTATTATTTTATTGATTTAAAAAATATTTTTTGTTGATGTTTAATTTTTATCGTAACAAATACCAAAAAATGTACAAACTATTTTTTTAAAAATATTTTTTATTAAAACAAACAAAGCATTAGTGGTTAGATTTGATTTCTTGATTTTCTTTTTACTTTTTTACCAAATAGTTCATATTATTTATTTTGCATTTTAAAATCAAACCATTACAGTAGCCAAACTGGCCCTTAAATTTGTGCTCATGCCTATGAACATTGCAAAGCTGATAATTATTTGGTCACCCCCATCTACTGGCAATTGTACAGCTTTCGGAGCATACAAAATACTCCAATACTCGTCAATTCATCACAAGCCATGTTGTTTCAGATCAAGCCAATGCCGATTCCAAAACCCAAAACAGTTGCATAAAACTGATCAATCAACGATGAAGTCGTCAAATTATTCATCCCACATTTTTCCGATCTTCCTCCGATATAAACCCCTTGCCAAATCAAGAATAAATCTCTCTAATCTCCTCCACTCGAAACCCAAATTCCTCACCAAATTCTTCCCAATCAAACCCCCTTCGCGACCCTTTTCTACCACTTCAACGCCATACCCCCTTCAATACGATATGATCATATCTCGCCCAGCTCAATCCTCTTCGCCCTCCCAACCTCGCCGCCGATCCCGAGAACTCATTCAATGCAATCCCACCGACTCACA
Source organism: Heliamphora exappendiculata (assembly GCA_034768845.1). NCBI lineage: Eukaryota > Viridiplantae > Streptophyta > Magnoliopsida > Ericales > Sarraceniaceae > Heliamphora > Heliamphora exappendiculata. The sequence goes on from JAOTRH010000001.1 coordinate 26,393,666, forward strand.
CGAATCGGAACCCGACACTGAGTTGGGGTTTGATGATTGGGTAGATCGGAAGTTAACGTCGCCTCCGTCGGAAACCGATATACTCCAACCGAAATTGGACAATTTGGAGATGGATAAATCAAAAAGAAAGTATTATAACAAGAGGCGAAAGAGAATGTACGGATCAGATTCTGACGATGAAAATAGGCGGCGCGACGACGAAGGGTACGTTGAATTGAAGCCGGAAGTGGTTGAGTTTCGAACACTGCACAAGAGAGAAGAGGAGTTGTATTTCTACGATACATTTGCGTATCCGTGGGAGAAGGAGAAGCATTACAGAATGGTGTATCAGTTGGAGAAAAAGTATTTTCCAAATCAGTGTTTCGATAAGGCGTTTCTTGAACCCGGCGAATCTGGTGCGAATGCGAAGGTGGGTAGGGGGGGAAAGATGGTGGGGAATAGGGGAGAGAGGAAAGAGAAGGCTGTGGATGGAAAGGATGAGAGAGGGCTGGTTTTCTTCGAGGATGAAGGGGAGGGAAAAGATGAGAGAGATAAGGGGTCGGCGAAAGATGTGAAAATAGATGTTTCGGAGAAGAAAGTGGAGGAGTTCTTTAAGTGTTTGAAGAATGTCCCCAATAAGGATGTAGAAGTTGCTAATGCCGAACCATTTATTTCGACAAGGAGTACTGGGCTTCCTCCAAAATGGGACAGTCCTAGTGGAACTGTCGTTCTTGTGAATAAACCCAAAGGTGAGTGAATCTTAGCATTATTCAATTTTCAAATACCTTTTGTTGATTTTTAATGAACTTCAATTTTTCCCTTATGACCCATTTGATTGTTTTGTCCCATTGTAAAGAAAGAAAGATTATGGGTAGTAGAATGTGTATTTGTAGGATACGATGTGTTGTGAAAATGCAGTCAGACGCACTGACTCAAATACAATAATAAGTTGAATTGTAAACATAAAGAAACTCAAGTACATAAAAGAAAAATGCTATATCAACAAATCAAATTGTGTGGGTCCCACCACATAAGTGGTCTGTGCTTGGTTGTGTGTCCCAGCATTTGTGCACGTAGTAGTGCTCCTTACATAAACCATGGAGTCTTATCAGAGATCCAATGGAATATGTACGCTTACGAGTTTCAACTCCTTACTTAATTTGTTCAAATTTTTGAAGAGTGCTGTTCCAGTACTTCCTGAGAAAACTTTTTTCTCTAATTGTGGAAAGACCAACTTAATATGAACTTCCACCACCTCTAGAACGATTCTAGGTGTATGTTTTTCACCTTTGTTTTTGTATCGGCATTGTGAATTTCACATTTATTTGAAGGGGATATGCTAATCCTTTCAATACTTTGAAGAGGTATGCTAATCCTCTCAATACTTTTCTTTATTCTATTTTCTGGAGAAAAGTTGGAAGTAGGACAATTTGATTTGTTCATTAAACATGTTCCAGAAAATAATTATACAGTATTGCTGTACAGGATGGACTTCATTTACAGTTTGTGGAAAGCTGCGTCGGCTTGTCAAAGTGAAAAAGGTGATTGTTCTTTTCTAAATCTGGGTAATATATTGCCTTTGCCTTCATATTTCCAAATAGATGCTTCTCTCGGTAATTCATTGTCATCTGTTATAGGTAGGCCATGCTGGAACACTTGATCCTATGGCAACTGGTTTATTGATTGTATGTGTTGGTAAAGCTACCAAGCTGGTCGACAGGTAAAATTGAAATCTAATATCTAATATTTAGGGGCCCTTGAGAAGCTTTTGAGGTCTCTTTATATTTCTACCAAGTCAGTGTTTGTTTGTTAGACTGCATATAAGCCCAAGTATATACATTATTTGCGGCAAATTTACTCAAATGCACTTAATTTACAGGTTCTGAATACTTGTTTTCCAGGTATCAAGGTATGATTAAGACTTATAGTGGAATCTTCCGTTTAGGGGAGGCTACCTCTACCTGGGATGCTGATTCTCCGGTGTGTTAATGATTTGAGATAATCATCTAGATGATTTAAAAATGGAAATTTTTTTGAAGTGTTTGATACCTTGATTTCGAAGGAAAAATAGCTATACCATGGACATGATTTAATAGAGATTGACAAATGATTTCAAAATGAAAACTAGTCTGGTAGAATAAGGCATTATGTTGAATATGCTGGAACTCATGATGAACTGATAAACCCATATTTATCTTACAGCATGTTCTGGCTCGGCTCTAAGTCCGACCTATTTTTTTAAGTCATAATAAGCTCTTTGGACGTGGTATTGGGATGAGAATTTCATTTCTGTTACCTTTGTGGAATTGCTGTCCTGTAAAATTTATAATCCATTTCCAAGTCTATAACCTTACATTTCCCTCGTATTCAGATTATCCAACGTGAGCCATGGGAACACACCAAAGATGATGACATAAAGAAAACTGCTGCATCCTTTTGTGGGGAGATATGGCAAGTTCCTCCAATGTTTTCTGCCATCAAGGTAAAATTTCCTACTCTGTTTAGTTATGACTTGTACAGAACAGGATGACAGAGTTACAACTTACAAATGGGTTTTGTCATACATCTGAAAGGAAGAGGAGTATGCTATATACTCTTGTAATAAAGGTATTTGATTTGGTGGATGAATATGGGACAGAAACACTGGTTCAAGAGTTCTTTCCGTTCTTTCCCGTGGAATTATCGCATTCCACAATATGCTCAATAAAACTATTTCATCCTTTGTTATTATGTAGTAAGATAATTCTGAAATATAATGCTCTTCTCCAGTTTTTGTGCTGATTCTGTCATATGGGCCCAATTTCGACATTCCTTGTCTAATTTACAATATTACAATCAAAAGAATCTGTTAAATTTTTGGAGTTTTGGACCGTATTCTGATGTCCATGATCATGCAGATTGTAATTTGGTTCATTGATACATTTAGTTTTGAAAATAAATGCTGGCACTGGTTGCACATCGTATGTACTTATTTACTCAATTTTTAATAAGAAATATTGTGCTTATTCAGAGCAAAAAGTTTAATTACATAATACATTATACTACAATAAGAAAATGCAATGACAATCTGACAATATTTTGATGCAGATGCTTGCCTGTAGCACTCTTTTTGAGTAAAAATAAATTTATTTTAAGATACATTTATTTGGCGTTATGTTACATGAACACTTAAAAGTTGTGGTCTGTGAACCTTTCGGTTGCAGCAGCACAAGGGTAGATGCATATGCATCACCACTTCTAAAACCAAAACCACACTTTAAGTCAATGCATGCACATTAGAATTTAGAAGTTAGGGTAGGTTTCTTTCTCAAAGGGTTGAAGATACAAATATGAATGCATACCTGAAGTCAGTTGCTTCCCTCTTTCCAAGAGTTTAAGAGAAAATGTATCAAACATGTAACCAGCCACGTATCAATCTTCACGAATGTTCCTGGGTTCAAATGGAATGTATTAGAAATGATAATCATATCATTTTATTATTTCCAGCGGGTTTATGTACAATGCGTGAGATGTATATTGCATTGTATGGTGCTTACAAAATCAGGCTGCAATTATTGCTTGTAAAGATACAAATTTCACATCTCACCTCAAATTGTATAGAATTATCATTGACAAAGATATGGCATCCAAACAGCAATGTGTGGTTTGATGATTCCTTACAAGTTTCTACACTTTGATAGGTTGGGGGGGAGAAGATGTATGAAAAAGCAAGAAGAGGAGAAAGCATTGAACTCTCACCGAGGCGGATTTCAATTTTCCAGTTTGATATCGAACGAAGTTTAGATGACAGGTAGTAAACTCAGTTGGATGTTTCTTTATGACCTATTTTTCTCATTTGTGTTGTCGTGTTCTAGTTCTGGGTTTGTACATGTTCATGTATGTTAGCCTGAGATGCACCTTATTTTGAATCCTTGGCTCCTTGCAAACCTGCTTTTTGTGTCTTGATGACAGAACATTTTCTTAAGGAACCAATACCTGATTAAATTGAGGGAGCTCCCAAGTGCAAGGTGCACCTGATGTCAATATAAGATCCCTCTGCCTATAATTCATCCTGATATATCATCGAATTCATAGAATCATACTGTTCTATGATCAGAAAAATATATCATTTAATTCATTAGTTGTGATACCCATGAGTCTCCTTGAAGGCAGCATATGCTAGCTTTGTGGAAATTAACTGGTGGGTTGAAATCTTTTTGCAAACAATGTATTCCCTAACCCAAGATCCCCTTTATCCTTTGGGAGAGAGTTGACCCTCCCAACCAACCAAGTGATCTTTCTTCCCTTACCACAAAAGAACCTCTCATAATTTTTTGTCTTATTTGCCACACCAACCGAAATTTTGGGTGAAGAAATAGTAAATTGACACACTAGACAAGACAGATTGAATCAGAGTAAGTCTCCCTCCTCTAGATAACATTGCCTTTTTGCCTCCCTCCAACCTCACCTCAATCTTCTCGTTCATATTTTTTTTCAGATGTAAAACAAATATGTCACACTATTTATTAAAGAAAAAGAAAGAAAATAACAAATATGCCACGCTAATTGTGGTCTAATTCTTTCACTTGCTGTGGTCATCCTTTGAAGGTTAGATCAATTTGCATTTTGTAAATAAAAAATGAATCCATATTCAGGTACTTTTGAACACCTTGCCCCCTTGTTTGTGAGAAACAAAGCAGTTTGTGCCTAGTAAGGCATATGCCTGAGGAAAAGCCTTCATATGAACTTGCCCAGGATGCTGTCTTGATGGGGTTGACTTATTACGAACTACGAGGTAGGGATTATTTGCTGTCCAGTAAGTCCATCATATATTTTATCTTGTTTATTTGCAGACAAAATCTGATTTTCCGGGTGACATGCTCAAAGGGGACATATATTCGATCTCTTTGTGCAGATATTGGGAAGGCTCTGGGGAGGTAGTTTAAAGCTTAATTCTTATTTGTGCCTGTTCCCTTCGTTGTTTTTCATGGGCTGTCTTCCTGTATGATTTTAATTCTTTGTTCTTTGTTCTAGCATCTTATCTTTCTCTCTTGCGACTTATTGTGCCCTTCCTCTGAAACAACAGATCTTTTTTTTTTGAATTCTGCCCCTCAAAATGGCTTTTCAAATGAAAAGCTGGAATGGCATATCCTATTGAGATTTAGTTGCAACGTAAATAACAGCATCAGTCTCCATTTTATTGAGAAAGTAATTAACCAATGCATTGTATAGACATGAGAGCTTCTACTTCAGAGTTTGGGTTCCTTTTACCCTTTATCCACTGTGCGTGTGTGTGTGTGTGTGTATGTGTGTGTGTGTGTGTGTGTGAGAGAGAGAGAGAGAGAGAGAGAGTATTGATTAAAATCACTGTAGCGCATTTGTGTAATATTTTCTCCAATTTTCATTTGAGTGAAAATGACCATGAGTAAATGTTTTACTTGCAGTTGTGCTCATTTAACGGCTTTGAGAAGAGATTCAATTGGTAAGCCGTTTCCTCGTACTGAGTTTTTAGTGTTGATTCAATCTGTCACATTACTTGTTTGCTTTTCCGTATTGTCATGGATGGAGGAATTTTATAATTTCAAAATTTCTGTTGATTGCATATGAATCTTGTACTTGCCTGAAAAAGAGAATAAAAGATGAATTCAATCACCTTTGGGCAAGTCAAACCCAAGCAAGTGATGTTAACAAGCTTATTAATCGTTAGGCCATCTGATCACTCGAGGTTTGAAATGAATGCCATATTTGAACTCCAGTTTGCCTTTTCTCTTCTTTCTTTCTTCCATTCTTCTTCT
>JAOTRH010000001.1:26437533-26457003 GCA_034768845.1 Heliamphora exappendiculata
AATTGGCAATTGAATCATGAGAATCAATACCATTCATGGCTATTGATTCTCCTGAAACCCCCTCCATGATGGAAGGCCTTTATATGCTATCTTCTTTCAGTATTCAGAGGAAGAAGAAGAGAAGAAGTGAGAGGCAGAGGTAAGAAGAGACAGAACAGGGGAAAACAGACAGTAGAGGCGAGAAATGATAGATACAACTCAGAGTATATTGCAAGCTTAAAAGAGAGAAAGGCAGACGGAGTACGTTCGTAGCCGATCTTTGGTGGTGTTCCAACGATCGTGTAGCCGTTTTATCCTAGGAGAGTGACGCCGGTAGAAAATCTACAACACCATCGGTAAGCGGTGAATCATTTTTAAGAAAACTGCGTTTGCAGGATTCGATTTGCAAATTTTATTCATGTTATTTATGTTATTTTATTTTCTTGTAATTTCAAATTATTGTAATTGTTGAAAGTTAATAAAAATATATTTTCTAGATTACCGAACATGTATATATTTTATTTTGGCGTTAGTTTGTCTTCCAAAAGTTTAAATATTAAATTGTCTTTTGTTCGAACACTTCAATTAGACAGTATCAACCATTTTTAGTTGCAAGAAGAGGTATATACAACTAATTAATCACAGGTTAAAGGCAACGCCTTTGAATGTTCACACTTACATTGGGAACTTGATACATGGCCTTCTTCTCCAATGCTAGTACAGCTTGTTTAATAAGCGATCTAAATTGAGTGCGATTAATAAAAAAAAATTAATTAGTATAAAGTTTTTGAATGAATTTAGATTAATAATGAGGTTAAATTAGTTTTTTTATTGTAAATTTTATGTTTGATTTGCTTCGAATCAGACAACAAAATAAATCATGACTTATTTGATCTCATTACACATGAAATTGAATTAAATTTAAAAAAATTTCTATTGTATCCCTACATTAAATAAATACTTTTTCTGTAGATTCATTGTAACCAAGAAAAAATAGTAATATTGTTATTCTATTAGCAATCCAACTGGAGTAGATTCCTAATATCTGGTATTACTAATACACTATTTTGATGGAATTTGAAGTTGAAGGGGACTATTAGTCCACCTAATTTTAAAACAATCAAATAAATGATTAATGGGTTCACATGATTAGCAATTCAATCTCATCCTTTGTAGTTGCCATCAAACGAGGCCTTAGAGTTATAGCAAATATATATGCAGCATGTATGAGTGACGATTAAAAAAAAAAAGAACAATAGCACGATATAAGATTTATGTAGTTTACTCAATGGGGTTGTTTATAATTAGTGTAAAGTTGGTGAAATTAATAATAAGATAAAATTAGTGTAGAAATTGATAATGAAATGAGTTTAGAAATGAAGTGGTAGTAATTTTTTCATATTTGATTTAGATAGAATTAAGTAATAGACTAAACAAATTTATGTTTGATTTGAGTAAAATTAAATAGTGTGAGATTATAAAATGTGAAACATGATTATATTTGTTAATTTTTAATATTATTCTTATGATACTTCAACTATTCACTTGTGCAATTAAGATCCTATTTGAAAAAAAATTTGTGGGGTATTTTTTTTGAAATGTTAACATTCTAACAAGTTAAAAAATTAAAATTTTACTCATTTTTGTTTTTATAATTTTTTAAGGGTTCTTTTCATCTAAGTTCTACTTTTATATGTTACTTATATTTAAGTCCAATTACAAATTCTCATTTAAGAGCAGCTCAAATCGGAATGTAATTTTTCAAATTACCCATATTTATCACTGTCTCTCTCTCCTCTGATAGTTTCACACCTCATATCTCACACACACACTCTCTCCCTCTAATAGTCTCACCACCACTAGACTCGCCGCCGGCGACGGCGACAGCAACGACGACGGCAAGAACGACAAATCGTTCCAGCGTCTAGATGTGAACGGCAATAGCCTCACACCCCTAAACCCTAAGAGCAACCAGATCTGGTATACGACTGTCCCGGCGGTGGAATGCAAAGCCCGGGTGGCAACGGCGAGTGCAAGCGGCGACGACGACGACGAGTGCGAGAGGAGACGGCGAGGGCGAGCGCGATAGCGAGGACGGCAGCGCTAATGTCTCTGTTTGGTTATCAACTGTCGACTCGCCGGAGACAAAGCCACCGCCGTCGCTGTGGTTGCCTCGCCATTGCCGCTGTGAATATTCTCATTGTGAACCAAATCTGGTTGCATCGACACCAGTTTCCTAGATCATTGGTGAATATTCTCATCTTATTCGTAGTGTGAATATTCTCTCATCTTGAACCTCCGTGAGACGGCGGTGGAAACGAGAGAGAGAGAGACGAAGAGAGGGACGGGGGAGCGCCGGATGTGAGACGACGGTGGCCGGTGACAGCACCGGTGGGGTTGTCGGAGGTGGTGGCGCAATGGGACTCTCAGATCTGGTTGCTGTTGAGCGAACCTTTGGTTAAAGCGAGAGAGAAACAGAGAGAGGGACGGAACCAGATCTGGTTCAAAAGGTCCAGATCTGGGATGGTGATAGTGCCGGTGGGGGTCGCCGAAGTTGATGGCGCTAGACAGCGGCGGTTGGTCGATCGGCGGTGGCGGGTGACCTATGGGAATATTACCATTTTCTTGTTGGATGGCCAATATTCCTATATTTAAAGAATAAAATATTATCATTATAGAACCAATATCCCTATATTTAAGGAATAAAATATTATCACTATGTAAACAAGTGACGCATCATGAAAATTATCACAAATGATATAATAGACCTAAATAAATCTTGAATTTTGAAATAGGATTTAAGAGAAGTGTGAATTTATGAATATGATATAATTAAAAAATATTTTTAAAAGTATGACTTAAAATCAATTAACTCTTTTTTAAAATTTTTATTGAAAATTATATATATATTTTAAATGGCCATAAATATAAACAACCAAAATACAATTACATAATATATATATTTTTAAAAGTAATATTATTATTGTGGCGTCCATTTTTCCTTATCTCAAAGAAATTATTAATAGGAAATAAAAAAAATTTGACAAAACATACAGAAGAGGGAGGCCTATCAATCAGAAATACTATTTCATCAAAAATGTGTTAGACAAGCTGAATATTGACACAATAATCTTTAGATCCATGCTAGACAAGCCGAATGCGTGCACAGTAATCCGATATTATCATATTCGTACTCCAAATTTTGTATTTCAAATTCAAGGTTGAAAGTGTGTATAAATAGAGATATAGTCGGATGTTGTAGGCATTGTTAATTATGTCTGAGTTAATTTGTATACTTTTTCTTCTATTGACCCTTTTTGCACTTGCCCCATTTGAAATTTTGAGAACAAATTCGTTATTAAAACCCGATTAACAACTAACTTAAAAAATATCAAAATCTCGAAGGCAAAATCCTTTCCTCCAGTTCCTCTATGGGAGCTCACGCCCCATCATGAGCACTTGACCATTAGGAATTTTGAGGGCAAAATCGTAATTGAGACTCCACTTGGCAACTAACTCTATTTTTTTTCGTGTTTTATCTAAAAGAAATTAAATTAGATTCAAAGTAGGTTACTTAATAATTTAGCATTTAAGTTAGTGTTATTTAAGTTTGTTGTTTTAGTAAAAAGGTAATTTTTTTTTGTTCAAAATAGACAATTTTACTCTTCTATATATTTGATATTAACAATTATATGTAGTTGATAGTGGTAATAAATTAATTATGAATAAAATATATTATTGTATTTTAAAAGTAGTGAAAATTTAAATATAATATTTTGGAAGTATATATTTTAATTTGATTTATTATTTTTTTTGCTAAATGTATAACTAATCTTTTGACATTTTTAATCAAAAAGTTAAAAAATCAATATTGCCAATCAGGGAGGGCTTGAGAGTCCAATGGGGTTGGACTGGCTTTCTAATATTAATCTTCAACTGGGTTTAGTAATCCTACAGAATTGAAAAATTTTTAGCTGACTAGTATTAATAGTCCCATCTAATTTATTTCATGAAAGCAACCATAATTTTTATCGGATCCACAGAACCAATCCAAGCTTCTACAATAACTATCAAACATGCCCAATGAGGTTTACATCCATAGAGTTTTGCTATAACAAAAAAAGATAAATTAAATCAAAATTATACTACACCACAATGTATATAATTAAGGTTACAACTCTAGGAATTAAATCTCCGAACGCATGACTTGATGTAAGTATTTATCAAACTCACTATAACTTAACAAATACTTCATCATATTTAAATAAATATATGTATAGTAAAAATAAAATAAAAGTCTCAGCAATAATAGCACAAAAAACCATTGCGTGTTATGTTTGCTACTTGCATCTATTAAGGAATGAATAGAATAAAAAACGAGTCCCATTACTTTGGAACGAAGTTAGCAGCAAAAAGGAAAATATATTCTATTAATTCAGTATTGGTTTCTTTTTGTTCGCTTTTTGACTATCAAGGAAATTAGGCAAATGTTTATAATCGGAAAGTCAATTTTCTCTTCTTTTCTTCGCCTTTCAATACAATCTTAAGATTCTTTTTTTTCCCTTCTGTTTTCATAAGCAGCCCTAAAAAAATATATATATATATATATACGCAAATCCATTAAAATCTCGATTTAGTTTGAGATTAAGATTTTTCAATAAGTATTTTGGCTATTTCTATTTTTTATGTTTTCATTAAAAATTATTATTTTTATTTCTCGTAACTAGATAAATATAAATCTTAACCGATTTTTTTTTACGAAATCATTATTTTCATTGGAAATAATCATTTTTTTGTCTTCTCTATAAATACATGTTTTTCATATTTTGGTATGTTTTTTTTATTAATGATTTCTTGGAAAATTGAAAAGGTAGAAAATATATTTTAAATTTTTTTGATATGTCAAGATACTCGCCCAAGTTTTTTTTTTTTCCCTTAAAATATGAATAATATCTTATACAAAAATCTTATTTTTAAACATTTCAAATAGAGCAAAAAGTTTATTTTTTTTGGCTATTTTCACAAATAATGAAAAGAATATCGCCACATACCACGTATTTAAGCCTAAACACTCCTAATTACCATTATTAAAGCCTCATTCAAGTTCATTTGATGTGTATTTAAGTACGATGTGTATTTAAGTAAAACCAAAATTTGAGTTGAGAATCAATAATTAAATAAATCTGGGTCGAGACAGAAAAGAATATACTTTTTGGCTCGATCATCATCATATATATATATATATATACATATATAATAATAGTATGTATTGTATTATGTATGCAAATATTTAATGTAAATTTTATTGTTGTTTATGTAATAATAGAAAACTTATATACAGTGTATAGAATAATGTAATCATTTTTAATTTGAGTTTCGAACTGAACTTGATAATGTAATTAAATTACTCCATTAAGCTTAAATGACTTAGAGTTGTTTTATTCATGACAATAAATATTTGTTACTTCCTCGTTTTGAGATCAACATATATTTTTTTTTAAGTTTTAAAATGTTATTTGTTCTTTTTATAATGATTTGTATCATAATTTCTACTTTTACAAAAATATTATATACATATATGTGGATCACAAATAAAAGTACACTCTTCTCACATAAAGGGTAGATTCTCTTCATAAAAGAGAGGTGTGTTCGGATCGGTATCAAATATGTATATTAATAAAAAAAATATTTATATAATAAAATATAATAATTTGATGTGACATTTATATAGGTATAAAAAATTTAACGTATCAAATGAGACATTTTCTTTTATTTTTTATAAGATACTCATTGAAATTTATTAAATAACTTCATATTGAATATTAAATTATGCAAAAAATAGAGAATTAAATTTAAAATTTTTATTATTTTATTATTTTTTTGCTTCAAGCCACTTTAAACAAAAAAATCTTTTTACTTTGAATGCACCTAAGAATTCTAACAAACTAATTTTTGATATTTTGACTTATTAGGATCTATTTAGAATGTCTAAAAACCTGGATCCTTGGGTTCTATTTTCCGAACTCAATTTTTAGAGATTTCTACTTTCAAAATTTGAAAGGTTTGTTTGGTGGCTATTTTGACGAAAAGTGGAGAGAAAAAATGGATAACATTGAGTTAAAAAGTGAGACCATTTAGGAAAAGAGTAAAACATATTTTTAGTGAATTTCGTTGTTCATTTCCGAATAAATTCAAAACACTGTGCACTTCGTCGAAGTCGTTGCCACGAGCTTTCTTCGCCTTCGACGATTTGATGAAAGCCTCCTCATTTATCGATTCCGATGCTGGAGCCCCAGCGACGTCTATCTTCAACTCCTTCGATTTCGTCGCACACCCTCCCATTCTCTTATCGTCGTCGAAGTTGTCGTCGTGAGCTTCTTTCGTCTCCGATAACTTGTCGAAAGTCTCCTCCTTCGTCGGTTCCGGTGCTGGAGCCTCGACGACATCTGCTTTCAATTCATTCGGCTTCATCGCACAACCTCTCTCTCTCTCTCTCTATTTCTCTTTGTGTGTAGACTGCTGTGAGAAATAAAACGATAAGTCAACGATGAAAGAGAGAAAGAAATGAAACATGATCATCAGTGGCATCTCAATCATCGGCTTTGGTGGTGGTGGCATCTTAGGCGGCGGCATCCATTTCTTGATTTGGGATCAGTTACGATTAAGGTTAAGATTTTTAAAAACAGTACACTAAACTAAACGTAATTTCTTTTTTAAAAATTTTAAAAATTATTTTTTAAATTCATTTTTATATAACAATTTCCAAATTGGGGTGTTTGAGATAATTTATTATAATAGCTTTTTTGCTTTTTTTGTTTTTATTAAAATGTTTAATATATATTTATTTTTTACTTTTAAGTTGAAGTGTTGGAGATATTGGTACGATTTTTTTTTATTTTTGTGAGGAGGGTTGACTTTTTAAATTGAGATTATTATAGTAATTTTAGTTTTAAAAAATAAAATATTTAGAATGTGTATACTTTTTTTTTTTTGGATTAAAAGATAAAAAAAAAGTCAGTTGATTTTTTATGAAAAATCATACAATATAACTTAAAATTAATTTTTTTTGCAAAACCAAACATAAGGTTAAAATAATTTTAAGCAAAAATTACAAAAGTCAGCTTTTTAGTGAAACCAAACAAGGGGTTAAAGTAATTTTAAACCAAAACTCAGTTTTAATCAGATTAACAAACCAGGCGTGAAGATAAAAAACCTAAGCCAACCAAACACAGCCTTTAGACTTGGAAGTATATCCTCTGACGTGTCGAAATCTCAACGCAATGTCCATTCTCTGGTGCCAGCATTTCATCAAATCATTTACCGCTATAAAAAAAAAAGACCCCACAATTGACGCCTAATTATTCAATCAAGAAACTTCCATGTGCCAGCCAAAATACTTTGTTCGTTCAAATACTCAACACCCCCCGAGTGGATAAACAATTAAAAATCAAACAAGGGATCCAAAAAAGAAAAAGTTAGGCGACTCTACTGTCAAATTTTTTTTTGGGTAAAGATTCGATCCGCCATTGGAGTTCTGCGAAGATAGATAGAACAAGTGTGAACGCGAAGAACTCTGACAAAGACGTTCGTCGGAATCTGTTTGCCCTGCATAGGTTTGTCCGAACCTTTTTCTTTTCCTTTTCTGATAGATTCAATCTCAGCAATGCTTTATAAATTTATGTACATCATGAGACGAAATTGAGAGAGATTTATGGTTTTTTCTCGTCTTAAAGGCTTTGTTTGGTAGGTAATGATTCTAGATCCTGATTAATGCGACTAAATCTCACTATTTTTGCTGCTAAATTCACCGCTATGTTTGGGGATTGGGAGTGCTATGTCGGTTGTTTAATACTATACATAGTTGAACACGTCTTTGGCCGGCATTCTCGGGCTTTTCTTACATGTGAAGTTGTTGCGATTTACGTTCTAATTTGGTTGCTACGTGAAAGAGTGCGGTGTGTGTCGATAGCTTCCGCAGCCATTTGGCACCGATGTGTTGTATTAATTTCGAATCTAGTGAAATTACAGCGACTTATATTAATTGTTGTATTGATTATCTCTGGAAGCAATGCGAAAGAAGCTTAGTTGGTAAGGTTGAGAAATCGGTGTGCGTTTTCATGAGATTGCTGTTTTTTATATATGTATATTTTTTTTTATAATTGGGTGTCAGATCAGTTCGTGTGTACATCTCGACTAATTTTATGTTCTTGAAGTTAATGTCCGGACAAATCTCTAGTGGTCCCGAGGTCTAGAAAAAAATTCAAGGCCTGATCACCCGACCTAAACCCTCAAGATTAGGTTGCTGTTGTTTTATAGGGTTGATCGAATACAAAGATTTGCTTTAAATTTTCACACGTGAATTTAAGATCAACATTATACATGCTCTGATGCTCGTCCTTTTTATTAAAAAAACAAATAGATCAGAAAGTGGCTAGATAACTTGGTCATTTCAAGAATTGCAATTTTGTCTTGTTTGGGTAAATTTTCTGGGATTATTATAATTAATTATCAGTGTTTATTTTTGGTGGCTGATTCAGTTCACTTCGGTTGAATTGGTGTCTGCTATTTTAAAGGAGAGAAGCCAGGTTTGCTGAGAATTGAAATTTGCATATGTATTGAGTTGATGGGGGGCAGAAGTTCGAAGGAGGAGAATTTTAGGCCGGCTCCAACTGGTCGGTTTACCTCGTCTGCTTGGGATGAATACGAATATCCCCCATCATCATATCCACCAGAAAGCCACGGTGACACCCCACAGACAGCAGCTTATCCAGCGGTGGGATACGAATATCCTCAATCATCGTATCCACCAGAAAGCCACAGTCACACCCCCCAGACAGCTTATCCAGCGTACCCACCGCGACAGGATTATCCACCTCCTCAAAACTTTGGGGGTCGACTCCATGAACCACAGAGGAAACTTGATAGGAGATATTCGAGGATTGCTGATAATTATAATTCCTTGGAGGAGGTAGGATTATTTACAACAGCTCCTGCATTTGTCTCTTTATTTCCTTACGATGAACAATCACGTGCGAAATGAATATGGGTGATGCATGCTTGCATGTATATGTCAATGTCCTTTTATTTTGTAATACATTTAGAAAACCCAATTGTTGACATTGGTATTCAAAGTTTGCTGGCCTACCTCATTAGGATTTTATTATAGATGTATATACAACCATTTCACAAGATGTTTCGTCTTAAAAAATGAGATTTACAATTATCGTACATTGTTTCCAAACGCAAGATAATTTATTTTTTATTATCTTTTTAATGAAGTTTTTATTTTTATTTTCTAAAGAAAGAGGAGGAATAAAACAAGCCTCAAGAAACTGTCTAGAAGGGGAAAACAAGTTTCTAAAGAGGTAGCCATCTAAGAAAGTTAGCCCAGCATACACCCTATGAGAGTAGGTTACAAAGTTTGGGAAAGGAAAACAATTTCTAATTTTCTTATAACCCTAGAAGATAGCTAGTTAAAATCTACGGGGTTTCCGCTCTAGCCGCTTCTTCCATTGTTCTTTACGTTGGTTATTTTGGCGTATGTTATTTAAAAGAGTTGCCAAACCTTTTTTGTCTAGCGGGCTACAAGTATTTGATCCTCTCATCTAGCTACATCTTGTTTTCTTCCGTAGATATGGATGAACTTACATTGACATCATCGCCATAATCAATAAGAGAGAAAAAAGAATTTCCAACATGGGGGCTTAAGCTCGTGGATGCTTCATGGGCATGATGTAACAACTTCAACCATGTGGCTGCGAGAAGCTACATGAATCTTCAATTTTCCACCCATAGGAAACTCTTTAGATGTGTCATCTTTTTATTTCCATATGTTCTTTGTGTTGGATGTGTTTCTTGTATCCTGTGGGACTTATATAATTAGATTTTTATTTACATGTATTTGGGTTGGACTGAAGTAATGAATTCATAAAAAATTCAATACGTGTATGGCTTTATGATTACATGGGGTTTATGATTTTTAGAGTTTGCTTATAAATAGGGAACTTATAAGTCTAGTTAAGTGTATAGAGAAGATCAAATGGGTAGAGATATATGGAGATGGAAAATACCAGGAGCACCGGGCTGATCATTGAGCGGGGAAATGAGGTTTGTTTCAGGGCTCAGGCTTTGGTGCCAGGTTTTTTTGGGTGTTGTAGTCTCAAGTTTGTAATTTTTATGGTTATAGTGGATTATCTTTCTCAACCATGGACATAAGCAGTTTGTGTCGAACCATCGTAAATTTTTGTATATATATATTTTTTTTGTGTGCATGGTTGTGCTCCCGGTTGTATTCGAAAATTGGTGATTAAATCTCAACAAGTGGTATTAGAGCTGGTGGTAGACGATTTGAAGTTGCGGTGGAAGAACGGAGCACCAATATATTTGTGAGGAGGAATTGTCCATACATAAAATCATAATTAGTGATACAGGTTTTTTCCACATAAAAAGGGAATCTTTTGTTATAATAGAAGGAGAAGTGATATGGATTATTTATAAATCGAAGTCAATTTTCTTTATAAAAGGAAGATATCAATGAACTTTTATGGATCTATAGATAAAAAAATTAATTTGCATGAAAAGAGAAAAAACAATGTTTGGTGAATCGGTGCTCGTCGTCATTGCAGTGGGCGTTACAAACTCTTGTGTGAAGGGAAGAGACTTGTGCCAGTAGCTTTTGGACGAAACAAGGGATATGAAGCATGTGAAAGAAAAGCATTCAAAATATGTTACTCAAAGTTTGAATTACACGGGTTATTATCCAGTGTAGTGACAATCCTAAAACAAAAGTTCAATTTTTTTGTTGCTATATCGGTTAGTATATATAGCGAAAGGATTTACGGAAAATGTGTTTTCTAAGGTTTTCAGTTGCTGTGAATTCACTAGTACGGTCATAATTTTTAGATTTTGAATGGCTCGATGAGATTGAATAGATTCAGCTAAGATTGAGTTTGATCGCGAGAGATTAGGCTTGATCGCGAGAGATCAGGCTTGATCGCGAGTGATCAGGGGCAATTGGAAGTAGTTTGGTTCCAATCAATGGCGAAAGAATAATCATCAAAAGATTCAACTAGGATTTTAGTTGCAAGTGGAGTCAAATAAAATGGCAACTTTTTGATTCGACAGATGATTGGTAATTAATACACCTCGGTGAATAGATGGAGTGATGACGGACTGCTTGGTATCTTGGTGTAGAGGTGCGGGTCATACTGGTTCGAGTGTGGCGGATTGACGACGACAGAATCGACATCGCCACAAGTTATCTTCAGGATGATTTACAAAATTCAAGTCAAGGTGGAGATTTTGGGTATGTGTCTTGTATTCTGTGGGACCTATATAATTAGGTTTTGATTTACGTGTACTTGAGTTGAGCTGGAGTTGTGAATCCATAAGAAGCCCAATACGTGTAGGGTTTTCTAATTATATGGAAACTATGATTTTAGGGAGATGGAAAATACCGAGAGCATTGGGTGTCAGGTTTTTTTTGGGTGTTTTGGTCTCAAGTTTGTAGTCTCTATGGTTATAGTGGCTTATCACTCTCATTCGTGGACGAAGGCAGTTTGTGTCAAATAACGTAACTCATTATGTGATTTTTTCTTGATGTATGCATAGTTGTGCTTCTGGTTATATTCGGGGATTGCTGATTAAATTCCAACACTTTGTAACTTCTTGCCATCCATTTTGCGTCATTTCACCTTTGTGGCACCAAGGAATGTCCACTTTAATCTCACACGGATGAGCATATCGCAAGTCAAGACAAAACCTCTACGTTATTATCATAGAAGGCTTGAATTCCAACATAGATTTGAGCCTATTTCAAGCGACTTCTTTGTTGAGTACATAAATAAAGGTACAAAGGATTCCCAATACAACTTGCCGCAAAGCTTGAAACTTCATCAGCTCAAGTTTCCGAAGGCACATTATATAAACTAATATATATTGGAATAGTATAAAATTCTTCTTTCTTCAACTGCATGCCCGGAATCCATTTATTGAGAATATTGAGTTTACCACCAAGTTAACATGGGCCGCCGCCATGGAGGAAACCACCAAGGATTTCCTCCATGGCGGCTTCATTTTTCAATCTGAAAATGAAGAACCCATTGTTGAGTGTCACAACTGTGATTCATTAATTCTTCCGATCTGCCTATGATTTAACTTAAAAGGAAAGGCAATATGTCACTTGAGGGGGGGAAAAAAAACAATTAAGCACACTCCTACTGTGAAAACCATTTTGTTGGCATATCCAACAGTTCTTTAATCTGAGCACCCTCTTGTTAACTTCATGATGCATAAGCATTTTGTTAACTCTTTTTTTCTTCATGAAATAGCTTTCTCCAGTAAATAGGAGACTTACCTGAATGACTCACTAGTTGGGTTGTGCAATTGTTTAACAGGAGAAACCTGAGCACCCAAAGGCCTGCATTGCACACGTCAAAGGATGAAGATCACCTACGTTACATCCAGTTGCACCTGTAGTTTCACATGCATTATCACTCGTGCAATCCACCCGTTGTCCCCAAATGGAACTGGTCTGCCATTAATGAACACTCTGAAGCTATACAACTTATGTTTAGTTGTTTACCTTCCCCAAATTTTCACGAGGCTTAACACAATGTCACCTTTATCCACAACATCACCATCTGCATACCTGGAGTGATTTCTGATGTGGAATCCACTTCATTCTCGTTTTGGTCACACAATTCATCTTCATCAGAGAGGTTGGCATCATCCTGCAAGTCACCAATCCATGCTGCATTCTCAAACTTATCCCTGGACTCCTACTTTATCTGTGGTGGCAACATGGTTTATGTTGCTTGCAGATAACTAAAAATTTCAGAATGATGTTCACAGATCATTAGAATGTTGCTATGCTCATAGAAGCAGACCTCGTCTTGAAAGTCTGAGCAGGCCCATTCCCCTGGGTCAGGTCCCCTAAGGCGGACTAAGCTAGGAATCTGGTATTGGAATCGAAGACGACCCAGATGAAAGGAATTAAGTGAAGAAGAAATATTCTTTGCAGTGAAAGCAAGGTGAAGGCGGCCTATGGTTCGGTGGGACCTCTAGATCAAAGCCTCATGATGAAGCTGATCAAAAGCTGAGGTCTCCAAGGCGGCCAGTTCCTTCTCATTTAACGGCGGAGGAGTAGGGGACTTACAACGGGGACGTTTAATCAAACCTCCATCCTCTCCTTCAGGTTTGTCCTCCCCGGTCTCCTTGTCCCTAAGGGCAAATGGAGGGATGACAATGCTAAGGGCAGCGGGTCGGGTGCAGAAGCTAAAGCAGCATGGCTTGTGGTTGTGGGTTCAATTCACACAAACGGCGCCAATTGATGGTGTCTTCTTCTGGATTGTCCACCGAGCCCCCAAATTCCTTCCTGAAATGATAACAACCGACCGTTAGGATAGGCATCGGTGTGGTACCGGCCAAAACCTCTCCGACGGTCAAGTTAGTAAGCAGTGGAGTGATGGCCAAGTAAAATGCTAGAGGGGAAAATTTTGTATGAGGATGATCCCTGAATTCGTTAGGATGTACCTTTTTAACCCTAATTCTTAGGCTACGTGGCAGATATGCCATGTGCGAACCGTTAAGGGCCGTACTACTTAACTGTCCCTAAAGTCTACGCGCACGTCTTTAATACGTGCCCTTGGCCTGACCTGAACAAAGGTTGGTCAGGCTCTAACAGAGCAGCAGGGGTCTCCCTCAGATCAGCATAATCAAAGGGGTGAGGGTTATAGCAACATTTGATCGGGCAAATGTATGGCTAACCTTAGGCAAGTTGACCAGGGCATAGTATGATCTTGGACCGGGCCTCCAGATGGTTTGGGCCCTATGGAGGTTTGGGCCTCATCAGCTGGTACCCATCAAGGGTTATGCCTCGTTCTGGAGGAAAAACATGGGCTTCTTTGTGCAATTCTGAAGTTGTCACAATTTTTAAGATTGGGTTTTGTGCATATCAGGATAATCCTTTTGGAAGTTAGGTTATTTTCCATAATTACTTCATAATTCTTCAAGTTCCTTTGAATGATAGCATGTTAGTGAATATAAGAGTTAAGGAACTCTCGGGAGTCATGATTATGCCATTTTGTTTTGGTGAGCTGATAAAGTTCCAAGCTTGTAATTTTCTATCACAGATGCTGAGCATGATCGTAAATTTGAGTTAGCCACAAAATCTCCTGTAGGTTGTTACAATGGTTATTTGATGACAGTTTGGCTGACAGCAGTTATACTGGATATCACCCTATAATCAATAGAGGCTAACCAAATCTATTGGTTTGTTCACTTACATTAAGTTTTGGGATCTATTAGATTTTTGTAATATAAAAATTAATCTTGCCTTTTAATTAGTTATTCTTTTCTCATGTAGTGATGATATTTGTCTTCCTTAGTGGATACCTGTAGTGATCTTGGTGATGGTACCATGCAGTTCATTTACTACAATAACGTTTTTGGTTAAAAGGTTATTTACTTTGCAGGTGACCGAGGCTCTTGCGCGTGCTGGCCTTGAGTCTTCTAATCTCATTGTTGGTATTGACTTCACTAAGAGCAATGAGTGGACAGGTTTAACCCTATGCCTTCTCAGAATGTTTAAATTTTTGTGCGAGTTACAGAGAAACATGCTAAACTTGAATGGTTATATAGGTGCAAGGTCGTACAACAGAAGAAGCTTACATCATATTGGAGATGGTTTAAATCCCTACGAACAAGCCATATCCATTATTGGAAAAACTTTGGCAGCTTTTGATGAGGATAACTTGATTCCCTGTTTTGGATTTGGAGATGGTACTTTCTTTGAGATCGAGATGGTTCTTTCATGATGATTATCTGAATATTGGGATTGATTATTTTTGGTTTATTATTTCTGTTTTGGTAATTTTGTCATTTTGACAGCTTCAACTCATGATCAAGATGTTTTTAGCTTCTTTCCAGATGATAGATTTTGTAATGGGTTTGAGGAAGTATTGAGCCGGTACAGGGAAATTGTTCCTCGTCTACGGCTGGCAGGTTTGAATTCTACAGGGTCATTGTCTTTTCCTGCTTAAATGCTTGAAGCTCAGAATAATTGATTCTTATTGATGAAGCTTTTCTAATATGCCGTAGGGCCGACATCTTTTGCGCCTATAATCGAAATGGCCATGACTATTGTTGAGCAGAGTGGCGGCCAATACCATGTTTTGTTAGTAATTGCAGATGGTCAGGTAAATTTTTTTTTTTTGGGTTTAATGTAAATGAAACCTTAAACTCTGTGAGATATCTCAAGGGTAAACCTCCTGCTGATAGGACCACAAAATTGAAATTAAAGATGATGACCTAATAGGGACGTGATTTATTATCAATGAGTCATTCAAATGGCTGTTGACTCGTGAGCCATGTCATGGCCAGTGCTTTGTTTATTAATTGCAGAAAATGTGCAGGTAGTTTGTCTTTCATGTTCATTTTGACTCCAGTACAATAGTTGAAGAGCAGGCCTTCTGGTTGTCTGACTAACATTGTAGTTGAAATTGAAAATGATTAGTGTCGTTAGACATGTGTTGCCACTATAAGGGAATGGGGGCATTTGGGTGGTCACTGTTTGATGTTGGCATTGGCCATAGTGTGAGAGCTAATTTTCTTAGGGTGCGTAGTAGTACATAGACTCGGATCTTAGCGCAAACCTGTCTCTGCTTGTCATCCTATTGTTCCCTCTTATGTCGAAGTGGTTGGATTGGGGTATCCTACTGAAATTTCATATTTTTCACGTGTTGCATTACTCATAGATATTTGTGCTGCAGGTTACCAGAAGTGTTGATACCGAGCGTGGTCAGCTAAGTCCACAGGAGCTCAAAACTGTTGAAGCGATTGTACAAGCAAGGTTATTGGGCCTCACTTGTTTTCTCCAATTGTCATCTGCTGGCGGAACCAGTCTCTTTTGCATTTTTTTTATTATTTTAAAACTGTTACTTTTCTTCTATTTTACATTTACATGTAAATGTGTCTCTGTACAGCAAGCTCCCCCTGTCTATTGTATTAGTTGGAGTTGGGGATGGACCCTGGGACATGATGAAAGAATTTGACGACAACATCCCTGCCAGGGACTTTGATAATTTCCAAGTAAGCGGTAGTGTTAATTGAAGTTTATGCCTTTTATGTTCCAGTCATCGGTTATGCATTTTTTCCCGGAAATGCTTATGAGGTAAAGCTTTTATTTTCTTCCTTAGTTTGTCAATTTTACAGGGATTATGTCAAAGAATGCAGCCCAGTCCCGAAAAGAGACGGAATTTTCCCTCGCAGCTTTGATGGAAATTCCTTCTCAATATAAGGCAACGATAGAGCTCAACATATTGGGGTAAGTAGTTGGTTTGCTCTATTTTCTAGGATTTAATTTTGCTCATGTTTACTTGTCATCTCATTTCTTCTTTTTCCTCATGCAGTAACCAAAAAGGGAATGCTCCTGAGAGGGTTCCCCTCCCCCCACCTGTATATGGTGCTGCTTCTTTTAGCAGCTCAAAACCTTCTCGCTCAAGTAGCATCCAGCAGAGCTCTTCTTATTATGGCCACAGCAGTCCCATTGGCACTGCTCCACCCACCACAAGTTCTACTTTTGAGAACCAGGTACATGGTCTATTTACTGTGTATTTGTTAGTTAAAGCATGTTGCTACATGAATAGATTCGGACGCTGATCAGGACACACCCCTCTTGCATGTGAGAGGGGTGTGTGGGGATCTATGCCCGGCATCAGTGCACCTAGCATTTTTGTTAGTTAATAGGGCTATCTGAATAAAATATTGTCTCGAATCTTATATGTTATTTTGAATTTTGATGTTGCGCTCTATATTAATGTGTGTGCCGTCTAGGGAGTCTACAAAATATATGCTTGAGTGCCTCTGTTTCTGTTAATGCTGCTAATATTTTTCATGGACTTTGGCAGCTTTGTCCCATTTGCCTTAGTAATTCGAAGGACATGGCTTTTGGTTGTGGGCATCAGGTAAATTCATTTCTCAAGTATTGGAATAAATCGGTCAATTCATTTCTCAAGTATTGGAATAAATCTGGGAGGTGGATATATTAAAAATTCAAGAATCTTTTCTTGCCTCATTTTCCATTCTTGTTACTTTTGGGCAGACATGTTGTGACTGTGGACAAGATCTTCAACTATGCCCAATTTGTCGGTCTCCAATCCAAACCAGAATAAAGCTTTACTAAGCGGCTTCGTGGTTGCTTCTGCATTTCTGTTAACCAGTATTCAGAATCTTTATAAAGTCAGACAGATGATGACAATAAACATCTGTTTTATTGAATCAGCGTAGGAGAAAAAGAGAAAGTCACCGTGTTCTGTACATCTGTGTTTAGATTGTTCCTTTGTTATTTAGCCCGCTGGTCCAGGCATTTGGCAACCCCACATGCTAAACAAAACTACAAATGTTCTGGGTGGAAGTTCAATGCATCGGTTACATCTGATTGTTCAAGTTACATGGATATTATGATCTGTTGGCTGAGAATGTTTTTTGCAAGTGTCGTTAGGGTCTGGTGGTTGGTCAGATTTAGTTTCATTTTGATCTTTTTATTGTGTTGTTTTTATTTGTTTCAACATCAACTTTAATGTAATTATCTTTTTGAAAATGACTTTGGAACTTTGGAGCAAATCTCACACCTCCTTGTCGTTTGAGCTTTATGCATCTGCCACACTGATTGTGGATGTTGATTGGTGCTGCGTTCACATTGGTTGTGCGATATCTCGATTGGAAGACTAATCAAGCTGACTTTGACAGTGAGGCTGATAAAAATTATGTATATTATCATTCTCACTCACTTTTACCAATTTTGGGGAAAAAATTAGGTCAAGATTTATTCGGGCAAATTTAAGGGTGAGTTTCTATGGGTTGTAGCATAACTGATATGCCCAGGTTTACATTTCTCCATTTTCATTGTATCCTTCTCTTCGTTAAGGGTGTTTGTTTGATTTATTTTTTAATTTTTAGCTTATAGTTTAGAAAAATTTAATCAAAATGTGTTTATAGTTTTTTGTTTTTGTGGTAATTTTTGCTTATAAATTAATAAAAAGAATTAATACTTAAAGTTATAAGTTTAACAAATATTTATAACTTCTTTAAAGTAATAATTATATTTTTTTAATTATAATTTATAAGTTTATAGTTTTAGTTACACCAAGCACTCTTGATGTATATTTGTTTTTGCATTTCTCAGTGAAAAGTGGGGTTTTACTTGTTGAGAAGAAGGAATGTGGATATCTTGAATATGTAGGTGATATCTTGAATTAAATGAAATTTGTTTAACTTGATATACAATTTTAAATTTTAAAAATACAAATTAATTCTTTAAGATGTGTTTTCTCTCTCTTTTTCAGTAGCAAAAAGTTAAGTGGTGGGATTTATTTTTATTAAAAGTTAATAAACTAATAAAAAATAAATTTATCTACTTTTAAAGTGGGTAAACAAATTTGTAATCTCTTGAATATGTGAGAGTAAAGGAATTAAATGAAATTTATTTAACCAGATATTTTTTAGTGAGTTTCCTTTAATTGATTACGAACTGATAGTGACATTTTAATTGATTAGGAAGGCATGAAATGTTTTCATTGATTTTAGTCTTTTGTAAGAATAAAAAGATATAAAGATGGTTAATTTGTAATGATTATCTTCTCAGTAAGTCGACTAACATTTTAAACATACAAATATTTTAGGGTAAATTACAGTGAACTTCCCATGAAGTTTAGTAAAAAAAAAGTGCAAAAATCAATGACCTTAAATTTTTAATGCAATGAATTCATTAATAAATTCTGGCATTGCTAAATGTATTCTTTCTTTCCTTGATTTTTGTAAACCCCCATATCAACTTTTGGGAATGCTACAGTTAATAAGTTTTTAATTTTTTATTATTAATTTTGTTTTTAATTTATAAATTGTTTTAAACACTCACAACTTCTACTACATCTTATAACTATTTTTTATTATATTTTAATTATAAATTATAATATTTTTTAAATACTCATAACTTTTATTATAAATTATAATTTATAAATTACTAGTAATAATTTTATCAAATAACACCGACGTAGAAAACAAGAATAAGTTTAGAACACTAAAATGTGTAGTAAATATTAACTAAAAAACATTTTTTAAAATACATTGAAAAGTGTATAAAAATATAATAAAAAATTGGGTAAATTACAGTGACCTCCCATGAAATTTAGTAAAATATCAACCACCACCCTTGTAATTTCTGAAATGTTATTAACCTTTTATTTGGTTTAGATTTTGCATCAAATTAGTCTAATAATTAAATTTTTTCTCAGCTGTGCCTTGTTTAGCATATTTGTTGAATAAAATTTCATGATTCAATCTGTTCATTATGTAGAACTCGTCAAATTTGTTTAATACGTAAAAATTCAGATTCATCTGATACCTATAGTTAAGTGATTGAGTAATATTTGTTTAACAATATTTTTTTAAATTATAATTTTTATTTATTTATTTATTAGGAGATCTTATTTA
>JAOTRH010000001.1:26457103-26471821 GCA_034768845.1 Heliamphora exappendiculata
CCCCCCGCAAAAAAAAAAAAAAAAAAAAAAGTTTAGTTAACATTATCAAGACCATGGAGTGTGGGGAATAGGTTCAACCTTTTGCTTTGGTTGCATGCCTTTTTTCAGCTTTTGAGTAATTTTCTTTTTACTTAGTTAAACAAATGACTTTAGTAAGATAAATAAATAAAAAAATCATTTGATTATTGGATTTAAGTTGCCGGTGCATTAATAAAATGTTATTTTTTAAGACTTTAAATAATAAGACTATATAATTTGACTTTAAACAAGTAGCCAAACAAGACCCTACTCTCTTTTTCTTTTTGTTAGACGGTTTTAGTTATAAGCAGATCAAAATACTACTTTGTTATCACTTTGGTCTGTATGTTTGGATATAATTTAAATTTATTGAGAAGAAAAAGTGAAAGGAAAATAAAATTACTTTTGCATAATCATTTTTACGGTAACCAAACCAAAAAAATAAAGGGAAAAAAAGAACTCCTACCAAACATGACTTGTTTTAGGATAACAGAATGTGGCTTGAAATAATCAAATAAGTCATTATCTCATATGGAGCCTAAAAACCGACTTAAATCTAAATTAGCAAAGGAGTCTATCTTTATATTTTGTTTATCCTTTAGTACGTAGCTTATCGTTTGTATCGGATAGCTAAAAAAGTTTTTTTTTTTTAAAAATTATCTGCATAAAAAATGGAGTCCTACTTTTACTAAATGCTTTGAGTTAAGTTCCATTAATAAATTGACAATTTCACAAGATTCTCTTTTTAAAATTTTCAAATATTTTAGACAATTATACCCTCATTATAGACTGAATCAAAATAAAAAATATTCGCGTAAATATAGTTTCATATTTTAGGTATGTGCATTCCTTTTTTCGAAAGCTTGTTGATTTATGGAGATTGATATCTTTGAATTCGTGGAACTTCAAATTTGAGTTTTGCATTGCACAGTCGTTGCAACATATTTTTTCAAAGAACATCTTTTAGCATCGACAGTGTAATATTTTCACAGGTAAAGCTCTTTGCATTCAATGGAAGAACACCAATTTACGAGTGAAGCTCTTTGCATTCAATGTCGTATACCAACGATGATGTAATATAAGCTCATTTTTCATTCAATCCATTTTGAAAACATTTGCAGAGTAAGAACACCAATTTTCTATTATTTTAAAAATATTCACACAGACATGTTTCCTAGCCCCATGTTTGTCACTTTTTGTTTGGATTTACAATTTAGTACAATTTTTGTTATCATTTTTGTTCCTATTCTGCGAACATATTCACACCGAGGCAAACTCTTACGCCATCATGCCTGACCCATTTTGTTCCCAATGTCAATATTCTCATTTTTCATAAACCCCATTTTGTGAACATTTACCTATCAAACAAAGCGAATCGTCCGTCACAAGCAACAATTAATAAAATTTAAATAATCAAAAGGGAAATAACTTAATAGTAACTTTTCAAAGTATTTCAAATCAAGCAAGTCATTAAACACCTTCATATCAGATTCAAGTTCTTGCACAACACTATATCGAAGACGATTAACCATCACAGATGAGAGAACCTGCTTGTTGACTTCGATGCCGAGGGAGCACTTGGTGACGTTCTAGATCTGACTGGTGCAGCCAAAATAGAACTTGTGAGGCATGCACTTGGTGTCGTTCCAATTTCTTCTCAGCAATGGAAGCTCAATTTCGTTAATGGTCGCTATGTAAAAGGCGATATTATAGGAGCCATTAATTTGCTTCGGACAGTATGAACGTCAAACAAGTAAATGGGGATATTTGTGAACTTTTAACTCAAAATGGGACTTAATGGAATGAAAGAAATTGAATGGGATTAAACTATAAGAAACTTACAAAAATAAGACTTGGTGCCAAATCTTCCAAAATGTTGGCCTAATTGCAAAAACAACATTTTTTTTTTATCATTGCCTTTTTAAAAAGCTTTAAACAGCCCTGTTCAGCTAAATTGTGAAAATTTTGTTTATTTATGTCTTATTAAGTTCTTTTTTATTTTTTAAAAATGATTTTTTTTTTTTACTTTTATGGAACATTTTGATGATAGAAACCAAAAAATTAAAAAAAATTAATCCAAAAATAATAAAACAATTCTAAAAACAAAAAATAAGTAACAAATAATTTGACTTATTAATTTATATTTTTGTCTTTTAAACTTTTTTTATATATTAATAAAAAAAATTACTTTTTCACTCATCTCAATTCAAAAAGTGATAAGAAAATCACTACACACAAAAAAAAAAAAAAGAAGGAAATTATTCAGAAACATTATTGGGCCGAGTGGCCACCAAATATATTAGGCCGAATGGGCAAGCTCCACCAAGCTCGGCCCAATTGAATTATCTAAACGGATCTTTAGAACCAATACCGGATATACGGTTTGGCTAGTGCAATCCTAACCAAGAAAAGAGTGATCACAAATTCACAATCCTCTGCATATCCCTTGGATTAGTCATGGATTTTCCTCTGAAAAAGCTTCAATCATCAAACCACCGATGCTCAGCCTCCACCCAAACCCCAAGCCATGGCAACCACCACCACCATCCACCGCCGCCGATATCAAAATCTCCTCTCCTCTCCCTCTCCCTCTCAAACCCTGCCGTCTCCGTCTCCGTCTTCGTGCTCGAATATCGAACACAATCGACGAAAACAACGAAAAACTTCAAACTTCTGGCAAAATCAAACACCTGGTTCTCGGGCCAGAAGGTAGAACAAAGCTAAACGTCTACCCGGACCGAGAATTCTATGGCTTCCCCCGCTTTGTGACCCACGCCGATGACAACTTCATTTCCGCACTGACCAATTTGTACAGAGAAAGGTTGAGATCTGGGTCGGAGGTTCTTGATCTGATGAGCTCGTGGGTGAGCCATCTTCCGAGAGAGGTCGAGTACAAGAGGGTTGTGGGACACGGGCTCAACGCGCAAGAGCTTGCCAAGAACCCACGCCTAGATTATTTCTTTGTGAAGGATCTTAATGCTGATCAGAAACTTGAACTCCAGAGTTGTAGCTTCGATGCCGTGGTGTGCACCGTAGGCGTGCAGTATCTGCAGCACCCTGAAAAGGTTAAAAGTCTAGCCATAACGAATATATATTATAATTTATAGGCGGCTGCCGGCTGGTGAATTGAATTGATGGCATGTGGTATGTGGATAAAATATATTTCGCAATTAAATCACGCGTCTTACTTTTTTTTTTACTTTTTTTTTTTAAATTCAAACTTACCATGGGTGTACCTAAGGGGACTGGTGCGGTCGCCGCCTCCTCAAAATTTTTAAATTTTTAAATTTTTTATTATTATAGTAATATTAATTTAAAATATTTTAAAATTATAAAAATTTGTCATTTTAATATATTTTTTTAAAATTTAATATATACATGTTTAAAAACTTATAAAAATAATTCGTTTATCTTAAATTAAAATTTTGTATATATTATCCAACTTATTAAATTCAAATTATTCACTCACATATACTGCATGAATTGAGTTGACCTAGGGATTATTTACATTCACCTACTTACGCCAATGACAAGTTCAATAATTTGGCCTCGTTTGGTTAGAATTAAAGTCAAGTTTTAAATTTTTTAGTTAGAATTATCAAAATAATAATAATAACTATTAAATTAAGATTTATTTTCTTTTCATAGTTGTTTAAAATCATTTTTTAATTAAATATTTTTTTCTTATTAACTTAAGATTTAAAAACAATAAAAAAACTGAACTTTAAAGCTTGGACTACTAAACAAGCCAATAAACCACTGTTCTGATTAGCTTTTGTCAGTCTTGGACGCCTTTGATAACAACATCCAAAAACAGTCAATAGGAGCATTGTTTTCAATTTGTGTGGATGAGAGTATTGGACACTGTCATATGTTGCGGTAGAAACGAGGAAATAACAACGAGAATAATTCAATTATAGACAAAAGATACGATTTTTGTAATATGGCTAGAAGTTGTAGTCATTTTATTATGATAAGAGACAATACAAGGATTAAAAAACTCTCACAGAAGCAACGAATATAAAAGACCGACAAAACGGATCAAAGCCAAAAACGGGTGAACCAACACAATATAACGGCTGTAACCTCCGCTACATGGACTAAATTTTATAAAAAATTTATTTAAAATCGTAATGCCTCTACAACGAGTCGAGTCATGAGCCAGATCTCCAAAGAAATAACTAAACTCCACACATCATATGTATAAATTTAGGTATAGAAATTTTGAAACTTGAGTGGCGTTTGATGATCAGAGTTCAAAGGAAATTTTGAAAACGACAAGCTAGAACTTAATACCCAGCAATTAATTTACCTATTCATCATCTTACTCACTAAAGAAAAATTCTTGAAAATTTTAGACAAATTCTATGGTAGACGTCGCCCTTAAAGGGTGTGTCTCACGTGCCCAGCTAGCTATATGCATTTTTTTTATGGCTTTAATTATGATTTTTGTAACTTTTAATTATGAATTAAAAAATAATATGACAAGTAATTGTGGTCAAAATAAATCAAAGTGAATTTTGGGTTAAGTTTTGAGATTGGTTTATCACTATTTTGTTGAGACTTTTTGTTTAATATTTTTCATGTGTTTTTAATGTGATTTTGGTTATGAACCATCTTACTACTTTTTTGTTATACACTATAATGATCTAGTTATGAAATGGGTATTAGTGTACTCCTTTTTTAGGGGGGTATTATAGTCTTTTTTTAAAAAAAAAATTAGAACAACTTTTTCTTTCTTTCGTCTTCTTATTTATTTATTTATTTTGCATTATCCTTGATATGAAATTATCATGGGGCATGGGATTAAATTCCTACTTTAGTAATTTAGAATAGTGATTGTGGATTAATGAGTTGGTTCCATACTTCAATTCTTTCCAAATAGTTGAACAATACTGAGTAGATCACATACATGTAGGGGGACAAAACAAAAATACTAAGAATAGAGAAATAGATTTGTTTCAAGGCTCAATTACACTCTTGAGTAGAGAAACATCAAATCCCATGCATTAGTCAAGAATTGTTCTAAGTGCTAGAACAACTTGTTCTTCGTGAATATAGTGATTCAAACGCTAAAGAATTTTTTACTGCTGCTATATAGTATTCATCTATAGCTGGTGATAAATAAAGCACGACAAAGTTAGCCAATGTTTGGGCTAACTTAATGATTTTTTTGAAAACTTTTTTTGTTTTTCAGAATTTTTTATTTTTTATTTACCTTTTTAGTTTTTCGTAATAAGATAAATTTAAAAAGCATATTGCTTGGGGTACCGCTAGAAAAAATTTCACTAATGACAAAAAAAAGAAATAAACGATATAAAAAGGTAAATCAAATGCTAGCTTAATATATATTGAGTTTTTTTAGATGTTTCCTCACGATTATAGTGTTGGGTATATAATGAATATCTCTTTTTTCGTATTTTAAATAGATTATGTTAAACCACATAAAGTTATTGAAAAAGATATAGGTAACTATAAAATTTATTACAGAAAATGATCTAAGTTATCTATTGGTACGTGAGGCCTATATATATTGTGAATTCTAGGTACATATGAATGGCTGAAAATATTATTTTTAGTTAAATTTATGATTCGTTTGTAGAAGAACTAAAAGTTATTTAATAGGTAACAATTAATCTAATAGTATTACGTAATTATTCATGATCTTATTGACTAAAAAGATTATTAAAAATTTTAGAATTAATTAATAAATAGATAATGTTGGTACAGGTATTTGCAGAGGTGTTTCGAGTGCTAAGGCCAGGAGGAGTGTTCATTGTTAGCTTTAGCAACCGAATGTTCTATGAAAAAGCCATAGCTGCATGGAGAGCAGAAACTCCCTACAGTCGGCTACAACTGGTGGTGCAGTATTTCCAGTGCATTGAAGGATTCACACAACCACAAATTATTCGGAGATTGCCGGCGGCAGCGGCCGGCGGCAGTGGCGATGAAGAGGAGAGGTCGCCTTTTGGTTGGATTGTGAGGTTGCTGGGATTGTTTTCTCCGTCGGACCCTTTCTACGCTGTCATAGCTTACAAGAACTTCGAACCTCGCTATGATTGAAATTGAATCCCCTTTCTTTTCGCAACATATATACATACTTAATATAAATTAAATACCTCATTTGCTATGAACGAAATCAACTTACGCTATTTGTAATTGTTATACAAATTTTATAATTGTCACTAATGAATATAATCTAAGTCATTCACAAACCGGATAAACAATTGCAATGTTTGGGGATTGGTTGGCCAGTTGTATCTCATTTGATTGGTCAGAACAAAATGGCTCGATAGATCAGAGCAGGGTGGCTCAATCGATCCTAAAAAAATGGCTCGATTAATCGTAACGAAGTAATTTGGTCAGTCAGCATAGTCATAGAATAGGAATAAAAAGTTGAAATTGAATTATTTACCCCGTAAAAAGTGTCAATTCTATGAAACCTCCTAAGATAATATCTCAAATTATTCAAGCGAGATACTAGAGATAAACAACTATCAATAGTAACTAACTCATAAAATTACAACTAATTAGTAGTACATAAAGGTGTTATCAAATTAGAAAAAAGTATCAACTCATTTAATTTTTATTGAATTATTCATTTTTGAGTCTAATTAAAGTGTCGGATAGTCTTTAACCAACACCCTATCGGTATCAAAGATTTCTTATCTTTTCAGATTTGAAAGTATTATTAGAGCCATCTAAATTTCAACATCAATAGTTAATTTTTAAATTCTTAAAAATTTTGCACTTCCTCTCTATTCAATTTTTTTATTTAATAATATTTTTACGAGAATTTAATGATTGTCTACCTATGGCTAGTGCCATGAAAACTAATGTATATATATAGATATATATACACATATATTTATGCTAAAATTTGTTTAGTAGAAATAATGTGGCCTTAACAAAAATCGCTAGATTTTATAACTTCTTTTCACTCATTAACCCGTCTAAATTGCAAAATTAAAATTGTCAAAAAAATTTACCAAATTTATTGATTTTAACAATTAATGAGTTGACATCAAATTTAAAAAAATTATCTAACTAATATTTTCTTTTCAATTCACACTCACCTTTTCTACAACTTTTATCGAACTATAATTTTCATTCTTCATGTAATATTATTTCATCTCTTCTAAATTAATGTATCTAAACTTGCAATATTACGATCATAAAAATAGTTCTAAAATCTTACCCAGGTGAAATTAATGAATCAAATTTATTTAAGTACATGAATTTCACAAATTTAAATAAATTTAATGTATTTATTTTAAATTTTAAATAAAATTCTAGCATTATTTCGTGGGTATCTTCTGGCAATACCCTAGTCCTCACTTTGGAGATTGGTCGAGTGACTGGAGATCAATGTGACCCAAAAACACTCTTGTTTTCCTCCTCCTGCTTATCCCCTCTCTCTCTCTCTCTCTCTCTCTCTCTCTCCATCGAGATCGAGATGACTTTTGCAACCGGACCTCTAATGAAGCCTCTCGCAACGCCCGAGTGTTATATAACCTCTATACCAACACTCTTCCCCACCAAAACCTCATACCCATTTCTCTCAAAACCCATCAAACTCCTCCACCTTTCCTGCTCATCATCATCATCATCTCTTTATGCTTCGTTCCCTTCGTGGGTTTCTCTCAAACAGAAGATTCCATCGTCGTCCGGCGTGGTCCCACTCGTTGCACGGGCCTCGGATTGGGCCCAAGAAGAGGATAAAGAAGAACAGAACCCTATTGATGGGTTCAAGTGGGGAAGCGAGGGTGAAGAGGGGAGAATTGGAGATGTTGGGATTTTGGAGGAGAGTGAAGAATCGTATCCGGAACCATCGGAAGAGGCTAAGATTTTTGTTGGTAACTTGCCTTTTGACGTTGACAGTGAGAAATTGGCTCAGCTTTTTGATCAAGCTGGTGTTGTTGAGATTTCCGAGGTATATATAATTTTTTGAACCTCTCTCTCTCTCTCTGAGTCTCATTTATATGTGATCATCTGGGAAACATGAAGTTTTTTATAATGTAATTATGTTGATTGGTTTTGTTTGATTTTAGGTGATTTACAACAGGGAAACGGATCAAAGTAGGGGTTTTGGATTCATTACAATGAGTACTGTTGAAGAAGCTGAAAAGGCTGTTGAGATGTTCCACCGCTATGTGAGTTCATCCTTTTCTTTTCATCTTTAGGGTTCTCTTCTATGCGTGTCACTTCAATTTAGAATGATTTTCATCCTTTATTATTGTTATTGGGAAATGCTATCTCAAGCTTGATTCTTGGGTGAACATCCAGTTTTTAGTTCGACTTTTAGGTTTCTGTGCGTGGCACTTCAATTATGGAATTATATTTTCATCCTTCGTTATTGTTGTTGGTAAATGCTATCTCAAGCTTGATTCTTATGTGAAACATCGAGTTTTTAATTCATTTTAGTTTGATCTTAGTTTGCTCCAAAATTGAGCAAACAAAACAAACAAGATTTTAAACGCTCAACGGGATTAGTAGTCCGGTCCCAATCTTACAATGCCTATCAAACAGGGCCTTAGTGTTTATTTTAGTTTGACCTTGCTATAGCTCAGTTTGTGAGTGCATATTCCGTTACCATGTTCAGGCAACATCTTCTAAAGAGCTGCAAAGCTAGTTGTGAGGGGATAAATTAAATAACGGTGCACAGTTGTTCATGTAGCTGCAAAGTCAGATTGTTATTATAATTCTCATCATAGAACTGTAGAATGTAGCTTAACTCCTACTGCTTATCGTGGGAAGGCCTCAACCTGTGTTACTACTGTTTATAAAAAGTTAAGGTCTCCTATGACTATAAATAGAATCTTCTGTTAGTCTCTATTTGGCAAAGGGAGATGGGGCGAAACTAAGAAGTTTGCAAGAAAGATTTTTGTGTGGTCAAACTTAATATCATTGTTGATGTCATATGGTAATGGGCATCTGTTGGGTGCTTCACTTTCATGGAACCTTTTTGTTTCTCGTAGGTATGCTCCATTCACAAATAGTAATATGGTGAAAAGAGTTTGCGAGTAACGAAAAGCTGTAGGATGTATTTTAGGGCCTAGAACTTACAGTGCTCTGATGTTGGCTGTCACGACCCCTTTGTTCCTTCAACTGAACCACTGTGGACCTCATAAAAATGGGCATATTTAGGTGTATTTTACAGAACCTTTTGATTTTTCCGGAATATGCTAATGAAATCAATGAGAGTATGA
This sequence comes from Heliamphora exappendiculata, assembly GCA_034768845.1. Taxonomy (NCBI): domain Eukaryota; kingdom Viridiplantae; phylum Streptophyta; class Magnoliopsida; order Ericales; family Sarraceniaceae; genus Heliamphora; species Heliamphora exappendiculata. The sequence continues at coordinate 26,466,331 of JAOTRH010000001.1, forward strand.
TTTCTGTGTTTAGTTGAAAGGCTCTCGTACTTATTGTACATTACTGCATTTGAGTTCTTTGGGTGCGTCATTGGTTGAAATGCTTTGGCCTCTACCTCATGAATCTGTGTGCTTGTTGAATTTCATACTTCCAAGTGATTGAGAGTTGAATATATTCTTAACAGGAACTAAATGGACGGTTTTTAACTGTAAATAAGGCTGCTCCAAAAGGGTCACGCCCAGAAAGACTTCCTAGAGTATTTGAACCTTCTTTCAGAATTTACGTGGGTAATCTGCCATGGCAAGTGGATAATTCTCGCTTGGAGCAGGTCTTCAGTGAACATGGTAAGGTGGTAGACGCCAGGGTAGTTTATGACCGGGACAATGGACGCTCACGTGGATTTGGCTTTGTAACAATGTCTAGTGAGACAGAAATGAACGATGCAATTGCTGCGCTTGATGGACAGGTTACATATATTCTCCCCGTTTCATTTATGTTCCTGAAATTTCTGTTGTCCTTCTAAATACCAGCTGACTCCTTGACATGTTCAGATTGTTGAAAAAGTGTTGTCTATGTTTCCACGTAGTGTGAAAAGCGTACAAATTTTACAAGTGTCGGAGACGCTTGTAAGAGTGCCGATGTCCAACACGGCACGTTTCCTTTATAGAAGTGCATGCACTTGTTAGAATATTGGCCAACCCCTCAATTTGAAATTACCTTTCAAGACAAAAATTGGTGATTTTCCAATCAAAATATTTTCTATTCAGATTTTTCTTCAAATATATAATATCCCTTTTAGTAGCATGGTCATATACGAAGGTTAACACACAGAGTAGGGTCATGTTGGATACCCTTTTAAGAGTGTTGGTAGCCGACATGGGTGTCCAACACGGCACGTTTACTCCGGAGAACTATTTGGTCTTCTTAGAATATAAGCAACCCCCCCACCCCCTCTTTCACCCCCTTCTTTTTATTTTTTGGTGTGAATGATATGGTAATTTGTTGCTTTTGAACTTGAACTTTTAATAAATATGTATGGATCAATTGATTACTATATTTGCTAATCTTTTCTCTGGCACAATCTAACTTACTGTGAGCATCTTTTTCATTGGTTCCTTAATTAAGCATAACTGGTGGTACAGAGTTTGGATGGGCGGGCAATCAGGGTAAATGTTGCTGAGGATCGGCCTAGGCGTGGCTCGTTTTGATTTGAGACGACTCTTTTGGCGGTGAATATGTGCTTCCAAGTCTACTAGATTCCTTTTGTGCCAGAGTTTGATGCTCTTGCCTTTGCTTCATTTCGTTATTGTTATTTATATCTTTCTCTTTCTGGTTTAATCTTTGTTGCTCAAGTAAATTATTTTTTAATATGTTTCTGTAACGATGACAGCTTCTTGTTAGGAGCTGAACGTTCATTGAGATGTTTCTTTTTCTCCCCCTCCCCTTGATTTGATCTGTTCCTTAAGTAATCATTTTGTTTACTCTTTTTCTTGTCTTGATTACCACTTTGATGATTTTACTAGTTAATATCTACAGAAAAAAAATCAAAAAAAATGGAAAATGTGGGAACTTCTTATTTTGTGATCTTTTTAACAATGTATTCTCCTGCCTATTCGTTGATCCTCTTTGAGAAGATCGGCGTCATCCCTGATATGGAACCAGAAAATGAGAGAAGTTGAAGAAGATAGAAGGTAAAACTAAAATTCAGAACGGGAACCTTGCCAGCAAATTCTTGAGACAGCTGGAGTTACCCTGAGTTTTGAGGGATGAGGTCCCCTCCATATTCTGTTTTCTTACTTTTCAAGATTCTGTTTGGTGGGGTTGTTGATCTCATAAATCTTATAGGAAAATTCATTCACTCAAAAAATGGAAGTTCATTGGATGTTGGTAGACATGAGCAAATTGTATTTTCTTTGACAAAATTAATGATTTTTGTTTAGTTTTGTGGAAGACGTGGTTTCTCTGTATGCCTAGTTCGATTAAATTGGATTTTATATAGATAATCTTTTTATAAGATTTACGTAGACCTACTTCAAGCAAACAAGACGGAGTCTCGAATATTAATGGAAGAAAGCATGGAGAGTAATTTCTCCCCGGTTCGGACGTCTCCTGATGCTGTGATGAAATGTCACTGAGACACTGTTTGGGATAAACTTTTTTAAGGTTTTTTTTGTAGCTTTTATTTCTGTTTTCTGAATTGTTAAATTTTTTTGTAATTTTTTAAAAAAATTTGATTTATCATAATAAAATGAATTTAAAGTATAATCGTTTTGGTTAACGTTGAAAAAAGTTTATTAAAGATAAATATAGTCTTATAAAAGTTGTAAAGTGGCTTTTTTATTATATGAATTTTTTTTGGGTTAAATATTTTTTTACTTTTTTAGTTTCTCAGAGCATGAGCAATTTAGAAAATATTTTTGTTTGAGTTAATGTAAAAAATTTTACTAAATACAAAAAATTTATATAAAAAAAATTATTTCACACGGTGCCCTGAATCAAAGAGTAATGCATCAAATGGGAAAATCATTTCATGATCCCACGGTTCAAAATGTCGCAGCTAAAGGCACATTTGTCATGTTGAATTTGGTTGGGCAAACAGCACCTGCTAAATAATGAGAGTTTTACATGTATGTATTTTTTTAAATTTTTACCTTTTCAAGTTATCTTGAAAAGAAAAATCAATAGGTAAAATTTCCTATTAAAAAATTTTTAAAAAAATTACTTGACTTAAATTTGTCGTTTCTAAACTATTTTTAGATTTTAACTTTTTAAATTTTTTTAACTCAAGTCTTAATAAAAAATTCAAAAATTATAAAAAATTGACAAAACATTTTTAAAAAAAAAAAACCTGATGAGGGCTAAAATTGGCTAAAAAGAGCAAATAAACAGCCATCCCAAATCAGGGCTAAAATTGGGTAAATATTGTCCAAGTACCCAATCAGATGAGAAATTCTTTGGCATTCTCACTACATCACCAAGTATGTAATTTTAGCCCGGCCTCGCTGTGATTTAGGCGAATCAAGTTCGTTCCTAAACCAGCGAACTCTCACTAAAAATTTGAATCGAAATTTTTTTTTGAAAGAGATAAATCTACGCCCATGGGTAGTGGGCTCGGACATTAGGTTAAGCCAAAAACAGGCTTTGGGTAGGCCAAAGCCTGACCTTTTGCGGACTTTCATCTTTTTGTTCATTTTTTGTTTGTTTTTTTAAAAATTCTTTTTGACTTATTATATAAGAATATAAAATTATAAATTATTAAATTTAAACTTTACAATTTGTTCTAAATTTATTTATTAGCTTATTATTTTATTATAAATTTATAACTTTAGAAGTTTATTAATTTGTTAGTTTCTAGTTAGTTAGTGTAATATTAATTTGTTAGTTAGTGTAATATTAATTTATTAGTAGTTTATTAGTTTATAAGTTTATAGTTTATTATTATTTTATTTGTTTATTATAAATTTATAGTTTATTATTTATTAGAACTTTACTAGTTTTTATAAGTTTATTAGTTAATTAATTTATAAGTTTGTAGCTTATTATAAGTTTATACGTTATTAATTTATTATTTTATAAGTTTATAATTTATTATTTTATTAGTTTATTAGTTTATAAGTATTAGTTTATTATAAGCTTATAAATTAATTTACTTATTATATATTAATATTAGTTTTATAAATTATGTTAAATTACGTTATAATAAATACAATAAATTTATTATAATGCATAAATACATAATACAAAATAATTAAATACAAGAAAGAGCTTGGGCCAAACGAGCCATATCTCGGGCACGGGCCAGGTCAACCCACTAGCTTGAGGGTACCCCAAGGCCATAGCTAGGATTTTTAGGCTTGGGCGGGGCGGAGCAAGCCGCTATGGGCCTCGAGCCGCCCACTGACCACGGCCAAAATTACACCCCTAAGCATCATCAGCATGAATCAACTAACTAAAGAAATACTCGATGAAAAGATTATCAGAGTAAAATTCAGGGATCCAAAATTTCTAAAATATTCCTCATGCTGTTCACGGATCCAACTCGATAGGGGTAACAACCTTGTTGATTACCATGTCTCACCATCCAAAAAAAGAAAAAAAAAATCATTTGCCGTTTGATGCCCCCTAAAAACTTTATAAACTATACAACCAAAGCCTCAAATACCAGAAGATAGACCCAAAAAAATTTTAAAGAAAATTTAGAGAGGCAACGGGTATGCTAGAACCTAATAATGACCCCATAACCATACAAAAGAAAATTGGGTCACATTTCACCTCTAAACGAATGTAAAGTACTTCAAAAAGGATTCTCTTCCTGGCTCACGGTGCTAAAATGCCATATTCACTGATCTTATCTGAATTGACTTGCTTATTTAATAAACTTCGGAGATCAAGAAGTTAGGCCCTACCGCCCTTCAAACAAATAAGCAAGTATTCAGCGTTCTTGGTTGGACGTCTTGTTTGGGCCTTTTCAACTGGCTGCAGTCGGGGGAGGGCAAAAGCTTGATCCACATTTTGGCAGACCTCGTGGCCTTGATGCAGTGGACAGGCATATGCATAATTTGGTTTCCAGACCTTAAATGGTTGTTATGAGGTGTGGCTAAGATCAAGCAAGCCTGAGAGCTTTCTAGCATTTTCAACGGCTTCAACATAGTAATACAATCGCCAAAGTGTAGTATTATCCTACAATAAATCCATCAGGAATCAACAAGATTAGTTTGGTTAAAGCTACGAAACTAGTACTCATTGAAAGTACAAAGAATGTGCATTGAACTTGCCTCTTTTTCCAAATCAACATGGATCTCGTCGCAAAAAAACTTTCCTAGTGGCTTATTGCGCCGGATGATTTCCACAACACGGTCAAGATTTCTTGGTGGCAACTTCTGAATCAGTTTTTGAAGCTGTTGTTTCTCAGAAAGAGTCATCAACCTGTAGATTAGAAGAAAGATCCTTAGCGACAGTTTTAAGGCAAGGTTGATCGAAATGCATCATAATGAACTATATCATACACTCTTAAGTACAACTAGTCATGACAGTTGCATTCAAACTTAAGGAGGGATTTCGATTCGTATGAATCAAATCTTACAAATATGAATTGAAATCTTGCATTAGAGAAAATATGGACAGTTATTTCGGGGAAGGCTATACTGTATTATGTGCATGGTATCTGTTTTGATTGGGTAGGAGATTATTATGCAACTTTATGATGTACTTCTATATGAGACTAATGGATATACATTGGCCCCAAGCCATGTATAATTTATAAGAAACTGGTAAAAGGCAACGTCCCCCAAACACAGTAATGCAGCATCTCAAAGACAATACATATGTAATACAGCAGCCCCAAGCCATGTGGATTTGAAAGGCTTTATTGCAATTTGCACCTATGTGTGCAATCTAACAATCTCAAAAGAATTATATAAAAAAATCTTCCAATGTATTGGAGTCATTAGAAGGCTAGTCTTCCTGGCTATTAGATGACCTAATTGACCAGTTTGTAAAATATTATACCAC
>JAOTRH010000001.1:26471921-26489266 GCA_034768845.1 Heliamphora exappendiculata
GTATTGGAGTCATTAGAAGGCTAGTCTTCCTGGCTATTAGATGACCTAATTGACCAGTTTGTAAAATATTATACCACAATGAATCGTGAATTGAATTGAATTGTATCTTACAATCCAATTCTATTTGAATCTATTGGAGACAACATGAGTCCAGGACTACTACGACTAGTGACTCTGCTACCTGTGTAGCGTTTATGCCTTTAATGTGTCCAAAGGAAAAACCCAAAAATAATGCCTCTGCCCTCAGTTTTGAAGTTTTGCGAAATATTCCACATTGAATTTATTCCTTTCAATCTCGACGATTACTCTTGTTCAAAAAGCACGTTTACACTTCATACACATTCATATGCAGAAGGTTAACTAATTGCACTCATCAGTTGTTTTACTGCAATGTATAAAGAGGGAAGCTTGGAAAACTTTTTCAATGCAATTGAAACATCTCATCCTCTAGCTGTCTTTGGAAACCCAATGACAAAATCCCTACTCAAATCTTTCCATGTAGGAGTGGTGTGGAGCAGGCAAGGGTGTGCAAAACCCAGTGTTCTGTCGAGCTATGGCAAACTGACAACATTCCTATTAGGGATGGTCACCTATAATTAACTATGTCGATGCTCTTATCACTTCTAAAGTGTCCTATAACTTCATCATTTAATTCATCAGGGTCAGCTGCCATATCATGCAGAATATTATGACCCCTATGAAGAGCTAGTGGGTAGGCATGCAAGAACACTTCTTAAGGAATTTTGAAATCAAAATGTCTCGAGACCCAAAAGATGATGACCCGAGTATTCTACATAGCACTAGCCTCAGAAGCACGGACACTTCTACGATTGCAGCATATCGTGTCGAACACCCGTGTTGGACACAACACTCTTTGGACATTCTTCGAACACTTTTAAATTCGTTTTTTTTTTTGGTAATTAATCTATATTCGTATTTAACATTTTTTAAATATATCTTAATTAAAAAATTAAATTTCTATTGCCATACACTTTTTCAAAACTTGATAAACAATTCAATAGCACTTCTTGAATTCTCCGAATACGTTCTATGTGATGAATTTTTTCATAGTAACAATGTTTTACATTCTTCCAACAACAAATTATGCATATTAAATATATTTGGAACATTTATAAGAAGAAATAGGATATTTTTTAATTTTATTAGTAATATATTGTATATTTTTAATTACCATTGAATAAATTAGTTATATATTTGACTTATAATAAATATATAAAAATATAAAATTTTAAAGTGTGGTGTCTTGCATTTTTTAAAAATTGACGTGTTGGCATGTTCACTTCATGTCCGCATTGTATTGCGTGTCCGTGTTCATGCTACTTAAGCACTAGCAATCATAATATCTTCAAAGCAAAGCACCAAATGCTTGCCAAAGAAAGCATCAAATGTTTGATGCTTCCACCATGCACAATAAAGCACCAAATATCTTACTAATAAAGCACCCTCGTGAAAGTGCCAAGGCCTCGACAAATCGAAGGGAATGACAAACCACTCGTACAATCCATCTCCGGTCTCTATCGCAGTTTCCCACTTATCTCCTGGCCTGATGCAGATTTGACGATTCCACTATGCACGATAATTTTAAAGAACCACTTAGATCGAACCACTTGGTTTAACTTCTCACACTGAATACTGTCAGAATAGTTACACATTTGGCACTTCTATTGGCTGCTAGATTTGACTTGGACTGCAAGTCTGCCACTTTAACTTAGTAACTAGTGGTTATGCACACGCAATGCGCGTGCAACTTAAATTATTTAAGTATAGAAAAATATGAAGTAAGCAATTTCGCAAAAGCTTTCATTCAAGGCTATATTGAAAATGGTTATACATGGATTCTTGATTGAAGCTCAAGTTATTAACCCTATTCAACGAGCTGCAGATAGATAGAACAATTGAATGAAGGTCATGATCTAGGGTAGATTTGTCTAGTTCATCAAAGCTAGGTGTAGCCCGATCTTCCACAGTTTTGCTAAACTTCAAATAAAAGACCCTAGGAATGAATCCATAAATGTCTCTATCGGTCGAGCATACAACAAGAAAAACAAACAAAAGAAGGAATCAAGAAGAAAAGACGAAGATTTTGAATCATTCCAAAAGGATCCGAGGAAAGAGCGTATTTTATTAGGATTCGAGCAAGAGAAGATTATGTAGAGGGCCTTCCCGTCCTGCCTTGCCAACGGGAGGTAAATCCCTTCTCTTTGAGGTTGCTGTGATGTCGCGGTTGAGTGTTCATTCGCAGTTGAGTGTTCATTCAATCCACCACTCGAGGCCAAGCCGATCAAATCTATTCTTGGGTTCGATCCAGCAAGTGATTCTTTCCCCGAAATTGGGATAGTCATTAGGTCATGAATCGAATGCGAGGGAGAGATAAGCAGTTGGCAGGCGCCATCCGTTATCGGTTCATATTGGGCAGATCTACCCCTTTAATCCTCTGATCCTTTATCTACCATTCAATCTATTGATGGGATTTTTTCTCAGCCAACGTATTACGCACTTGGGCCAATCTACTACACGCTAATAATTGTCTTTATCATGATCTGATTTGGGTAAATACACGTGAAGCCTAGAGACCTCATTTGGCATTGTATGGCAAGCCATTGGTTGAACCAATAAGGGCTTGCTCTGGCAAAAAGTACCACCAGACACCCAATCCCAGCAGAAGACATGTTAGTTGGACGAATCAACAGTCGTTGACGTAGGCGAAGGCCATTGGCTCTGATAAGCCGAATGTCCTTATACGACTATTTTTTCTTATGGCATCCGCTAATCCAATAACGTGATCCGGAGATCTAAATAAAGTGACTTTGTTGCCTCTATTTTGATCTATTGCCAAAGCAAAATGAAAGGGCAACTACTTGATCCCGATGGCAAGTGGTTCTCATAAGGAGAATGGTTGGAGTTCTATTTTTTGAGCGAAATCTGTCTTTTCAAGTTTTTTTTTCTTTATTCTAGTTTGGAAATCAAGTTGATCCATTGTCGCGATAGATGGCTACCGAAAATCCCTGCCTTGATCGTTTTTGGAAAGCGCCTTCTTCTTTTTGGTTGGTTTAAGGGGCGAGACGGGGCGTGGAACTATTACTACAATTCTCATTATTCTCATTTTGTAAAACAAGAACTTTGTATATATATATATATATATTAGATTTCTAAACAAAAAATTTGTATACATATATATCTATGCGTCTTCAACTTTAAAAACCAAATTGAAAGTTTTTTTATTTTAGCTTAAAACTCAAGTTGGTAATTTACTAAATTAGCTATTTTCTTTAAAATTCATAGGGTTGAAAATTAAACAAAAAATTTGTAGCTATTGGTAACAAAACTATGTGTATGTATGCCTTTGTGTATGCAAACAAAAACTTAAAAAATGAAACAAACCCATATAACCAAAATTGTAAGATCGGAAGCCCAAAAACTAAGAAAATGAAAGGAACCCATATCATCAAAACTATAAAATAGCTTGGTAATGGTTTTGACTTTTAATTGCAATTATTTTGATTGGGAGAGAGGTTTGGCATGTGTAGTTGGCAGAGAGGATGCAGATGGTACTCTTGTCTTGCCAGAGAGATTAATATGCATTGGGAAAAAGTGTGCAACTATTTCCAGTATTGGAGTTTGATGAGGCAGGATTTTGGCAATTTCTTTTTGGACTATTTTGTCCATTGTGGTTAAGTGGAAGTAAACTAATTGTATAGTAATTAAAAATATTTTCAAAGGGTTTTAGATAATAAAAAGTTAGTTGAGCCTCAAGACGCCAAATAAGGTGTTTCCATTATATAAAATTATATAAGATAATAGTATAGATAGCAGATTTAGATACTGCATTTAGGTACTCCCACGATCAATGACGACCTTCTACTAATGTAGGTAGTGTATCACATAGAACATATTCACTCTCGCCAAACTCTGAAGTCCTCTAAATGATTGACTACCTTGTAAATATCAACTTTTACAAAGCCCTCTGCTTCAGACTGAGTCAAAAAAAGAAGTGCAATATGCCCCTTGACAAGCAATAGTGATACTCAATGGAGGAGGTATGCTGCTGAGAAATAAAGAAAGAGAGTTATCTATCCAAATTTGCTTTATTAATCCTGATTTTTCCAAGAATTCATGCACTTCCCTTTACTCCATAGGGTCTTCTCTAATAGGGAAAACCCTTCCATTACCATCAAATAACCCGGCCATCCCTAGCTCTCCCACCGTCCAAGCTCCCTTTCCTCCCCATGCTCCCCCGGTGCAAGCCTACCACTCTTCGCACGTGCAGCTTTTCGCCAGACAGTCTTTGCCAGTAGTGCCATTCTCCTTGCTAGGTGACTTCCAATTTGGAGTTGTCGATACCCTTGCAAGCAACTAAAGCAACAGGCCCAAATTGCGTAAAGTAAACCTTATTGACCTTCCAAAATTGATGGGGCTTCTTGGCTCAAGAAGCTATTCACCTTTAGATAGGAAACTTATGGTACTTTCCTCTAGAGTCTTACAGTATGTGTTAGAAGTGCAGACTATGGATTGAACTCTCTCTTGACCTTTGGTCTCAACACATTAATGAACTTGGCAACTATTATCCAAGGTTCCTCCCTGCCAAACATTCCATTTCTAGGAAGCACTTCATATTTACCTATGTAATCAGTCGCACTTGAGGACGGATGTCTCAAAATAATCCACTAATAAAGCAACGGCCTCTTGTAGTAGGGGAGAATTACTTCTTTTTCAACTTGTGTTTCATCTAAAGCCCATACAGCAATGAGCTTCTCTCCTGAACGCCATGTGGTCTAGTTGGTCTACAACTCGTCAAAGTCATCCTCCTCAAACTCTTTGAAATCCTCCACATACGAAAAGATTTCTAGTCATCTCCTAACCCAATTAGGATGGACAACTATCAGTAATATCATAGACATGACTGTCCATTACACCAAGCATATTCATAGGATTTTCCATAAATGGACATAAACAAATAAAACCTTAAATTAGAAATTGAAAACCTCTAAATAGACTCAAACTCCTTAAATAAATTAGACCTTTGGTTGTTGCAGCTTCCTTCGCCTCAAATACGTGGGAAGCTGCCTCCCTATCCACATCACACACACACACAAAAAAAAAATTTAATATTATGGATTCTATCTAACTAGCCACCCTAACCTAACATGATGTTGGTTGAGCTTCTAGAACCCAAGGCAAGGTTGCCTTTGCCGGTGAGTTGTCCATTGAAAACTACGTTTTAACCTGAGCTGGCACCCCAATCCACCTTCCTTTCAGAAACTAAAATTTAATGAAAAACAGGAAAATACGGAGGAACCTGTCTTAGTGGTTGTATTCATGGACTCACAGAAACCCCATTGCAAAAACCCAACACCTAGGCGCTATATAAAACACCCTCCAACTAGAAAGAGCTGCCTCGACAACCAGAAAATTCAGAGGTCAACATAACCATTTTGGTTTTTATTTTTGTGGTTTGGGGAAAAGGAATATAGTAGGGAGGTTGATAGAAATCATACCAGCTTATGAACCAGCATTTATAAGCTTCACTGTTCCATTTGCTTCAAATAGACAGTTCATAAACCGGAATTTATATTCTACACTGTCAAGGGATCTTCCCTAAAAAAAGACTGGCGGCTGACTTCCACATCTAACATCTAACACATCACTTCCTACCAACCAACTAGGTGTTTGAGGTTCATCTTGAACAAAGTTGCTGCCCTGTATCAAAATTCAAAAACTTATTCCACGGAAACTTTCCAACAAATTATTTTCTCACTAATTATTTTTTGTCCTCTCCACATCCTTGTAAAACCTGAAATTAAACCAAGATACTCCCCACTCCCCAGTAATGTATTGACATAGCAACTTCGAGAAAAATCTTCATCAAGTCTGTCTCTCTCTTGTTTGCAAATGATGATGCTCCTGACTTCTCTCTAGTGCATTCCATCCCACCAAGATCATATATTTTTCTTTCTATTAATCCGTCTAAACCTTCAAATTCAATATGCTAGGTGGATAACCAAACCATTAATAGAGTTAAATGCAAAATCCCTCTCCTCAAAATTATCATTCGAAATTATGTAAACCTTTGACAAAAGAATTACCTAGTATCGTTCTGGAAAATACAGGGAGCAGAGAGGGTAGGACTACCCTAACCTTCTGCATATTCACGGGTAGCCTATGCTCACAAACAAATTTTGAACTAGAAAGCATATACTCATATTTTCAAGCAATAAAATACCACTAGAAGGCGATCGAGTTATTAAAAATAAATAACTCAAGGGACTTCATTTGGAGACAATAGCAATAGAAATTTCAAGCACCAGAGCACCATTGGAAGTGTAGAAGTTAAAGAGAAAAAAAACGTGAAACCTGATTTCTGCCACAAATGTTGTATGGATATGCATCTTAACAAGAATAAAGTCTAATGCCTACGTAGTTGAGGTGTTAAATTAAGACTTTCAGGACCAACTACTATATGTTTTTTATGGGCTAGTGAAAGGAAAAACCACCACCTGCAATTGGATAGTACTATATCAAGAATTTCTTCAAGCTGCTGCTCCATGTTCTGAAGCTGAAGAAAGGATTGTTTATTGCAACTTAGCCACAAACGTCATAGCGAACTACAATTTAGCAGTACAAGTATCTTTCTAGATAAGATTTCATAGTGTTATCGCAATTTGAAATTAGGCAAAGATAGATTTTTTTGGAAGATCACCGTTGCGGACAGTTCATCAGAATGTTTCTTTATGGACTCCTCAACCATAATGGCATCATTCTCCAGAAGGAACTGCAAATCATTGTTAACCTGGCAAAAGTTTTGGAAAAATAAAAATGCAATCTTATCAAGAATTAATTGATGACCATGCATTTCATTTTCTGTTTTTAAGAATTCAGACCATGCATGCTGGATGCTGTTCATAAAGCACAAAGAAACACGCACAATGGTATTAAGTTTAGTGCCACATACGCAACAGGAAAGGGCAAAGATTATCTGGCCAGCTGTTTATGAGTTGAGTTAACCTGAATTTCCCAAGCTCAACTTCGTGCGCACACGCATGCACACCCACAAAAATTTGGGGAGGGGACATTGCAATTCTTCTCTAAGATTCCCTTCCCACTTATCATGCAACAATATATAAGATCCAAAAACCAGCAACGAACTAACATGAAGTTAATTGTTTTCTATATATATTGTCAGCCCCCTACGTTTACAACCAGACATTGACTCCTTGTTTTTGTCCTTCTCTGAGGGAGGCTCATTTCCATGTCTAAATTTGATTCCACAATCATTGTGCAAGTTGTAAGAAAGATCACCAAACAAAATGAATAAACAGTACTACTGTTCGGCAAAGAGAAACAATAGGATAAGTTGTCACCTCAGGCCCCTCTGGAACAGGTCTGCAATTTGAGGTTTCCGTAGTGTGATAATAAGCACAACTGTTCCTGACACCATTGGATATTTCTTTTTCTGGTAAATCTGCATCCTCGCTTTCATAATCCGAATCCTGCATTTAAAACATAAAAATAAAAATAAAAGACTTCTTTTTTAATTTTTTTGGTTAACAAGGGGCTACAGCCCAGAAACAAAAGAAAAACTAACAAAAAATAAAAGACTTATTAACAAGTGAAAAATAGGGTAAACTCGAAACAAGAAAACTTCAACTCAGCCTATCTGAAGTCCATTATAAAACACAGAAAAATTGTTCATAAAATATGATCATCGCTCTGAAAATGCAAGGCTATCCATGGAACTCAGGTTTTGACTCTCGTATAGAAGGAAACATTGCTGCTGTTTCTAACTTGTTATCAATTCTAACTTCCTCGACGTCCAAATAAACATGAACTCCGTGCTCTAAAGGTGATATTAACAACTATAATCAATTGGCCATTACAACAATAGTTCCCATTTGGAAACAGTAACTACAACCAATATAGAACATAATTCACCAAGTTGAAGACAACACGTTAGTGCATTAGCCTTAAATGTGAGTGTAGCCAGTACAAGTGAATAATCAAAGCATGCAGTGATATTAGGAGCACATTGTTAATTCATAATTTTGACAAACAAGCAAACAATTTAGAACTTCGAAAACCCTAACCTCACCACAGTGAGTAGGCTATAGACATCCTATTTTGCTGTTCTTCTCCACAAATTCTTAAACTAAATAAAGCATGCTGCTTATGGCTACACCAACCCAGTGCCGAACCACATTCATTAAGGTGGGCAATGGCTGTTTATTTCATTTCAAATTCCTAGAAACGCGTACTGGGTTTGAGATTGATTGCAATAAGAAAACTAATGGTGACCAACTTCCTTCTAAATATTACAAAGGCAAGTTTGCAAAGATTTAAACTCTAATTTTCTAAATGTAACAAAAAAAACTCAAACTTCCTACTGTTGTTATTGGGGTTCCGGGGTGAGAGAATAATAATCTATTTGTTTCAATTTTTAATGGATAAGTTCCATGTTTTATTTACTTTTCCTATAGCTTATTGCTACTTGAGAATTTATATAATGGCATAATTCAAAAATAATTGACCACATCAAGCAAAATATCTGGCTTCGCCACTTCCCCAACACCTGTAGGCTCCGTTCAATTGAGAGAGTTTTATGTATAAAACATGATGGCATAATCCTATACTTTTACTGGAAAGGATTTGAGGAAAAAAATTTCCTTCAAGAAAACAGTTTGCAGCTGGACCCATGTTCTCAACACACATGCTGGAAAACGATGAAACACTTATTCTAATGGTCATTTAAAAAGAAAGTACATGTATATGGATCATCATTTTTATCTTGTCACTCATGTTTTCCAAGATTCATAACTAAGCTATCTCCTCCCTTGACATCCCAGTACTTTGTCATGGACACTGTAGAATGCTCCTTTCAGTTTCATTAACACGCATTGCAAAGCAATCTACAAACACTCCACTCATCCATCCCCTGGCCCTGGCCCTGGCCATAAATCTAAGCGGGCTCAAGAACATCTAAAATGAATGTTTCAAATCTGGCATATAACATTTTATAAACAGATAATTAGCCATAAGTCCAAATCTTAAGTCATTATACTGCATTTAATCTACTTAATTTTTTTAAACTTCTTAGATCCATTGTTCTAAAAAAATTTAAAGCATAACGTCCTCCAATTTAATGCTTGGTAATTTTATGGACAAAATCACCCCTCGTTCCCTACTGTTCCTTATGGAATCCTAATGTTCCTCGCTAAAACTTCCGGATTTATCAGTTTTTCACCCGTTTCTGATCATCCCAATGACCAGTTATTCAAAATCATTAGAGATGGAGAGTGTTTACAATCGTCGCCGTCATTGGAGATGATCAAGGACTCGTTGTTAGAGAGAGAGAGAGAGAGAGAGAGAGAGAGAGGTTTCAATGGAAACTACTGATCCTTGAGAGAATATTGCAGAGCATAAAGAAATATAAGAAAAAGAAGATGATGATGAGAAATACTCCATGGAAGGAGAAACGAAAGATGTGTGTGTGTGTGTATATATATATATATATAACAGATAAATTTATCTGTTTCCTATACAAATAAATAAATATGCAAAAAAATAAATTTATCTATCTGCAAGGTATTTTGGGATGAAATCATACCTTTTAAATAGGATAAGTCATGAACCTCGAGTTGAATAAAGTCGTGTTGGATAAGTCATGTTTACGGACATCTATGATGAATGCAATGGTAATATGCAGTACATTGCCAAATGGCACTTGCAAAAGAGCCATCCTTTGCAATTGAAGAACAGCCACACCATAAGATGCATCGATAAAATGAACATAAAACAATGCTTAATCTTTATCGCATTGGCCGTCCTTACAGCCACATCTACGACGGTACCTATTCTTGTAATACGAGGCGTAAATCAATCCGGTATACATGAAGAAAACTAGTTGATATTAGAGTCATCCACATAAGCCCACTGTTAGAACTTCCACGGTTCTTTAACAGATCTAATCAGTCAAAATTGAGTATTGAAGATTCCCCCAAGTATCAAGTTTAATGCCCTCATTTTGCATACTTGCTATTTCAAGGGACAATGTCCCACCTCTAGTCCTAATTCTCATTTGTTCCCTGATATCCATGTTGCAGTATAGTTATCCAATGGATCCGCACTCCATCCTGTCATACTAGCCTCAAACCACTAACAAAAAGGGAGGGCGAGAGAATGGAAAACCATGTACCACTAGAAAAACAGGAAAACCTGAATCAATAAGAATAAAAGAATGGATAAGAAACAAACCTCTCCACTGACTCTACCACTGATGGGACTAGCATTTAGAGGGATACGAATTGAAGAGGATAGCTTAACCTTCTTGTGGCGATGTTGTTCGGCATCACCTTCACACGCTGCAACTGAATAATTTGGCAAACTCTTTCTGCATCTCAGATTTGATTCTA
Source organism: Heliamphora exappendiculata (assembly GCA_034768845.1). Lineage (NCBI taxonomy): Eukaryota > Viridiplantae > Streptophyta > Magnoliopsida > Ericales > Sarraceniaceae > Heliamphora > Heliamphora exappendiculata. Next base: position 26,482,346 of record JAOTRH010000001.1, read on the forward strand.
TTTGACGAATAGCGAGAACAGGATCTAGCATCTGCATTCAAAATGTCAAACAGTGATGATGGATTCTCAAATACTCACGTGTGCCTACTGGGTGGCATCTTGGTACCATAGATTGACAGCACCATTAACACGCACACATGAAGACTACAAACAATTTGCATGAGTTACCATACAGCATCTTAAATTCCATGTCTAAGTAAAAATAAATAAATAACTCAAAAGACCAAAATACTTATAAATACTTTCTCCCAGCGAGAATGTGCTTAGCATTCTCAAGTAAGTGTTAATCTGTTCCTTGGCAATAATAAATTTATATATATATATATATATATATTCCAAAAAACATGAAACATGGTAGTCAACACATCATTAGTACTTTGTTACATATTTACACTTCAAAAGGGACCCATAAAAAAACACCTGAATCAAAACAACTTATCAACCATCACCTATTTGGTAACTTAGACCTCGTTTGGTAACCAGGCTTTTGCTTAAAGCCACTTTAAGCCAAACAAGCCAAAAGTTTGTTTGGAAGAGATATAGGGTGACTTTAAGCCACCCTGAAAAGTCAATTTGTGTTCATAGTGAATTTCCCAAAATACCCTTCAGCCATCTTTTTTTTTTCTTTTTTTTCCGGTTGTGAAAAGAATAATAAATTCAAAAGTTCAATTGAAGCATTGTTAGGTCAAAAATATTCTCCGAACTTCACTGTTCATGGAAGCAATTGATAGTGAAGATTGGAGCACTCATAGGTGGGGAACTATTAAAAATGGTTGTCAACGACCAGAGGTAATGAACTGAGGCAGGAGAAGCCGCTAAAAATGATGGCCAAAGGCGGTGGCAACAATGGTGGCTAACAACGGTAGCCAGAAGTGGTGACTGATGGGAGGAGGTTGTAGGTGGTTGGGGAGATGGTGGGTGGAGATATCAGTCCGTGGGTGCAGGTGGTGGGTGGTGAGGTGGAGGTCACGGCCATGGGGCGGAGGTCGTAGGTGGAGGTGGCAACCATAGGGTGAAGGTTGTAGGTGGAGGTGGCAGTTGTTGTGGAGGTAACAGTTGTGGCCAATAAAGGAAGGTGATTGGTGGAGGTGGCAGCTAATGCATAGAAGTGGCAGCTGATAGGTGAAAGTGATTACCGGAGATGATGATTGAAGATGGTAGCCAGAGGTGTTTCCCAATGGTGATAGCCAGAGGTGTTTCCCAATAATGGTAGCAAGAGGTAGGTATGGTTGGAAATGGGAAAGGGGAGAAGAGGGAATAAAACTATGTTTGGTCTAACTTTTTTTTTAAAAATTTTGCTTAAAAGTCCTTAAAAAAGCCCACTTGTTTGGCCTCAATTAGCTTTTTCTACATGTTTTTACATTGGCTTTTTTATAATAAAAAAAAAGTTAAAAGCCAAAAAGTCTAGAAAAAAACTTAGTCCAAACACAAGCTAAGAAGTTGTTTACAAAACAAGTAAAACGCTTTTTTTACAAAGAATTTAATAAATTTTATAAAGTATTTACACTTTTTTGAAAATAAAAATAATTGTCATACGTGTTTTTGTTTGCAGTTTACGAAAGTTTTAAAAACAAAAAACAATATACATAAACGTTACCAAATAGGGCATGATTCAGGATTTTCACATTATATAGTAAAGATCTTTCCCAAATGCATTCATTTGCAAAAGCTAAAAGGTCCAGTATCTAGTTGAGTTTGTGCCACCGAACAAACCTCATCAACTTCCTGTGAAAGAGCAATGACACTTTGCCGTAGTAACACCTTCAATCTTTCTTTCTTGAAATCCAAAATCCTGGCTCCAATCGGATTACAAAATAAGGAACCCAAAACAATATTCTCTTTTCCATTGTAATTATGTCTAGTTATAGCCTTGTCTCCCACTACTCCATTTGTATTTTCAGCTAATTCAGAAGTTTCTGATGAGAAAGGAATAAAGTCTTCATCTTGCGATAACAGCTCTGCTATTTCATGCGTATAGAAAGCAAAATAATCTGGTCCTACTTTATTGGGTTCAGCTGATGCACCCAAATCCCTTGAAGCTTCTGACATAACACATAAACATCACTAGTGCTGCACATGACAATCCATTTTATCAACGCAAGCAAACAACAAAACAATAGTATAAGGTAAAATAATATGAAGAATACAAAAAAGGAAGGCTTGTTGCAAGCTTTCCCAATTTCTCTCTCAAAGAAAATGGTTAACACGTGTTGAACCACAATTTTCAGAAGAAGCATTAACAACTTAAATTACATTACCAGCTCACAGCAATGCAACTTCAGCTCCAGCATAAATTCTCGTGCTGAGAACATCAAAATGTATACATACAAAAACAATGCATTCTGTCAACAAGTTCTGCACACAACATCAACAACAATTGCAATGTGGTAATTAGATAAATCTAGAAAATTGGCTCAACAAATTGAAACAAACAAGAATTACACCAAGCAAACACAAACGAGGCTTCCATAAAAAATTGCTGCAAAGCAATCAACACTTTTGTAAATCACTGCACAAAACATGAAATGAAAACCCTAATTACATTGTCCACGATACAAAATAGAGAAAACCATAAATGATAAATGTTAGCAAATCCTTCTAAGGCATATCAGTAATAGGGGAGTTCTTTCAAGCTTTATTAACAGCACAACTCAAAGCATCCTTTCCATTTTTCATCAACTCAATTTGTGTCCATATACTTTATTTACTTTTATCTTCTTCTTTTTCCTTTTTTTCTCTTTTTTTTGGGGGGGGGGGGGGTGGTTCCATTTTCCCTTTGTTGAGCCCAAACATGGTAGAGTCAGAGGTCCAATTCAAAATTGATGCAAATAAGCATCGGCTAAATCTCTACCAGCACTCACGGTGATACAAAGGATGCAAGCGTTATTTAGAATGATTAGATGTAAAGTGTCTGTAGGTTGGTAAGACTATATGAAAGTATACTGTCCTTCATTTACACAAAATTTTTAACACACCCCCAAAAGAAAAAATTTCTTTTGAGGGTGTGTTAAGAATATTTTTTCTTTTGGGGGTGTATTTAGAATTTTGTGTACATGAAGGACAATATACTTTCATATCCAAAACAATACCAGCCAAAGAATAGAAGTACAAAGTATCCTACCTTCATTATCTCAAGTGCTGCCCCAACCATAAAATGATTAGTAAAAACTTCTTAATTCATTGTAAGGATCTCATTTCGAGAATATTTTTAACTACTTTAAAAGTATACTTTTTCCTCCTATTCTGCAAGGCAGCTTTGTGCATTCCAAAAAGGGGAAAAATAAAGAAAAATGTTTATAGCAGTCTTAAATTTTTTATACCATATTTTAATAAGCTAATGATCTGCCCCAGTTATAGAGAACCAGCCATGCAGATAGATTTTGCTATTGCCTTTCTTAGCACGTTCATATCAACTGCTTACCCAACTCAACAAACCCTTGCTATATTATCAGTTCTAAAATCCGACCTGATACGAATCAACAGCCACTTAGCATTATGTTAACACAAATCCCAAGGCAATCCCATTTTTGGGCACTGTCTGAAAAACATTCAGTTGTCCTGATTTATCCGCTATGCCATCTGAGCATCAATTAGGCATAACATCTGCATTAAAATCACTGAGATAGATACAATGTGAGCCCCCGATTCCCAAACTAATTTTGTAACTGCTTTTCTCAAACTTCGGGAGGGGAAAAAATTGGAGTTCTCTAAAGTTCCAAGTCCTCATCCAATTTAGTTGTTTCTCTGATTCACTTGAAAGATAACTGTAACTTTATTAAGTGCAAACTAATAGTGAAACCGATCGACTCTCTCAAATTAATGGCACAAATTGTTAGGGTATGGGACAAAGCCAACCATTGTGATGGAACCTCCAGCACAGGGTTCCGGCGCAATGATTCTAACACAAAAATACGATTCAACTTTCAACCTATCAAGATTCTTTGCCCAAATATGAAAACCAAAGATGCACATTAAATCAAGGCCGAAGTATAATCAGTATTAAATCGACTATAAACAAATTCAGAAATTGAAAGAAGAAGATGAGTCGACCAACCACAATCTGCCTTGTTTAGGGTTTCGGCTAGTTTGTTCTTTCTCTCCGAATATCATCCAGTCTTCGTAGCTCTGATTTTTTCACCCAAATTTATGTTCGCGGGGAATCACTTCGTCACCTCTTCGTTGGCGCCTTTGTATCCGGTGTCTGATCTCTCTCTCAAATTGAAGAAAAACAGAACCAGGTTAGAGAGAGAGAGAGAGAGAGAGAGAGAGAGGGGTAGTATTACACGTCTGTGTACTATACAGTGACGGAGAAATTTTAAAAGAAATATTTTGTACACACGACAACTAATCACTATAAAATTATAAGAAATTAATTTTAATTATTCATTCAAGAAATTGATGAAATGTTCAATTTATATGTTATATATTATTTTTTATTTAATATAAAAAAATTTAATAGGTAAGATCAATTTTCATAAAAGTCTTAACGTGTAAAATTTTTTTAAAATAAAAATATCTTAAAATATATAAATTTATTTGTGCCTTTTTAAAATATGTATAAAAAATACAGATTTATTTATTTATTTTTTATTTAAAACACTTATAAAGAATATAGATAAATTTATTCTTTTTATTAAAAATACGTATAAAAAATACAAATAAATTTATTTGTGTCTTTTTAAAATATGTATAAAGAACACAGATAAATTTATTTGTTTACATTATCTCTGTTGATATGCAAATAGATAAATTTATTTGTTAGGCATAAATATGCAAACAGATTAATTTATCTATTTTTATATTAAACAGATGAATATTAAATAGATAAATTTATCTGTTTGTTATGTAAAATAGATAAATTTATCAATTTGCATGATATTTTCGAAAAAAATTACGCAATTAGACTTTGAGTGTTAAAATTTTTGTTGATAAATATTACACGTTAAAATTTATTTTTTAGACTTTTGATTGAAATCTCTTATTTATTTATATTAAAATTAATAACAATTAACCACAAAAATACAAAAAATATAATTCTGATTATTTATTTATATTAAAATTAATAAATATTACAAATTTTAGTACAAATGAATTGTGAATATTTATTTCTATAGTTAGTATGTGGATTATGATGGAGTCTTACTGAATTTTGAAATGATCCCCACCTGTGGTAAGTGATAACTGTTCCATTGTGATGTCAATTGTCAGTTGATTTTATATTTATTTTATTACCCGAAACAAGGATTTTTTATTTTTATTATTTTTATTTTACTTTTATTAGAAAAAAGGGGATTAAGAATAATGTCCATTAATTTTTCTACTTTCTACTTTTTTTTTTTTAAGAAAAAAATTAATTATTTTTTTATTTTTTGTTCAAAATAAATAATTTTAACATTATATATATTTGATATTAACAATTATACGCAGTTAGTAGTGGTAGTAATAAGTTATAAATAAAAAATATTATTGTATTTTAAAAGTGGTGGAAGTTTAAATAGAATATTATAAGAGTATATGTTTTAATTTATTTATTTTTTATTTTTTAACTTTTTAACTTTTTTGATTTTTTGCCAAACTAAAAACCTTAGTTTTTTTTGGCATTTTTAGCCAAAAAAATCAAAATTATCAATCAAGACCTTAATCAAAAAGTCAAAAAACCCTAGTAGCCAATCAGGGCGTTAACTTGTGATATTGCCTAACTGTTCCTTTTCAAAAAGTTCTCTCCAAATGGAGTGGGTGTGGTGTGTAAACATAAATTTTAAAGGTAATTTTAGCAGCATCTTTTCATATTATTGTGCTCCGCTTGAAATACTTTTAGAAAATCAGTTTTTCTATTATTTTGGCATTTTAGAAAATGTAAAAATTAAAATATATAATTATTTATAACATTATAAAAATGTGTTTTTATATGAAAAAGTGAAGGTTTAAAAAATTAAATTGTTTGAGATGATAAATAACTTTTTTTCCTTTTGTTATATGGAAACTGTTGTTATATGAGAAATGGAAGTTTGAAAAGTTGGATTGTGTGAGATAATAAATTAACTAATAAAAAAAATAAAATGTCCAATTTAGTTCAAACGATTCAGGTTTTTCGCATTTTTAAGTAAAAAAACTAGTAAAAAGGTGAGCTGAAATCCCGGCTTAACAATTTTTTTTTTCTAACTCCCTCATAATCGCTTCTTTTTAACTTCCAAAATAAATAAATAATTGAATAGGATATATGGATGGAGACTCTATATTCTTACTCCCATCTGATATAAATGCACTCTAAAAATTATTTATAGTATTAAAAAGCATACATAATGTTAAGCCAAGCTCATTTTTTATTGTATAAAAGGTGTAGATTTTGTCCCACATTGGTTCGGGAGTAGCTAGCTTTTGAATTTATATATAAAAATATTTTGTTATTATTTAATTGGTTAAGATGTGATGTATGATAAGAGTGTGGACTAAACTCATATGTTTGTGAGTCGACGATTGCACATCGCGCACTCCACGTAAATTTTTCTTTTATTTTAATTACAAGTTACAAGCTTTAACCAAATACTTATAATTTTTACTAAAAATTATAATTTATAAGCTATTAATTTCAAAAATGCTAAATATCATCTTTATTTTAATGTTTGTTGTACTTAGGTTTAATGATTTTACTTATTTTTCCCTCTTTAAATATATTGAAAAATACAACAATTAATCTACGTATCAATAATATACAATGAAAAATGGACTAATTATGCTTGTCGTTTATTGTCATCTCCCGTTACTCCTGCAATTGAATAATTATTCGATTTTCTCATAATATCATGTGCTATTTTTACAATAAAGCTATAGACACTGCTAGGTGCACCGCCATTCCACTTATCTATCCTTGGTTTGATAAATTGTAATTATATATATATATATATATATATATATATACAA
>JAOTRH010000001.1:26489366-26512049 GCA_034768845.1 Heliamphora exappendiculata
ATTAAATAAACAAGAATAATTGGCACCTAATAGGAGAGGTACAATTTCGTTGTCTTATGACTGCAATTACCTCCCTGTGCGAAAATTTTTATTAATAATTCATAATTTTCAAATTCAGCCAAAATCACAACCAAACCTTCCAATACTCCCACACACTAGAAGAAATATGAACATGTAAGGTCGTCGAAATTATCTAAAATAATATTTATAAAAAAAAAGCAAGAGATAAATTCGTGAACTTCGAGTGTGAAAACACAAAATCAAAAGGTACTACTTATATACCAACAAGAGCCTGTTGGTAATAGGCACCAAGCCAAAAGACATGACTTTTGGTTTAAACCCATTGAAAAGAAGTTTTGAAATTCAAAAAAGAAACACAATAATCCTCCATAATTTCAAAACTTTAACATAACAAAACAGAACAACAAGAAAATAAATATATCTTTACATATATAAAATACAGAAGAAAGTTTGGACAATTGTTATATTGTGCAATAGATGTAGATGTCTTTCGGATTTGAATCTCACTTAGTGTTGATCGTTTTCCTCTGAAGAGTCATAATAAACTATGTCTTGAATTAGACCATTTGAGCCAGATTACAACGTGTCACACACAGTACCGATATTAGACTTGGTTTGCGGGTTAGCGCTATTATAGACTATGCGCCAGCTCTTGATTTTAATGAGAGCTCTAAGATAACAACCCAATTATCAATGTCGTGGCCTCATAACGTTGCTCTCACTTAGGTGAACCTCCAAATATACATGTAACTTGTACCCTACAAGAGTGTTATTACCTCGGTTTCATTCAGGATGTAATCCTTTCTAAATGTCACATTTCATCAACACACTTGCCTTGGGAATGAGCAGGAGTAAAATGTCTCCTCATAAAAAGTGCTGAAATTATAAGTCACACTGTACGGATTATTTTTACCCACTAAGCCTCTTTCATGGGGTTCCCAATCACAAAAGTTGAATTACCTCCTTAGGTGACTTCCTTGCGGGTTTAGATTTATTCCTATCGACAAATCTAGAACTACATTCCTAAATAACCTTTTAGTAAGTTAATCAGCAATGTTCAGTTCAGATTTTACAAAGTTTAGATATATTATATATCAATTTAGCATGCTCCTTACAAACTTATATCTCACATGTATGTGTCTATTCATTTTCTTATTTAAATGTGTTTGCTTTGCTAAATCAATCACAGCTTTATTATCATTTCGAATTGAGATGGCTGGCACATGTTTGCTTGTTAGAGGTATATTTGATAACAAATTTTTAATGCATTCTGCCTCGATGCGAGTAGTATCCAAAGCTATAAGCTCTGCCTCCATTGTCCTTCTAGATATTATAGTTGTCTTTTAGATCCCCATGATATAGCGGCTCCTCCAAGTAAAAAAATATAGCTCGTAGTTGACTGGACCTCTAAACTATCAGTTATCTAATTTGTATCACTATAACCCTCAACAATATTTGAAAAATCTTTATAATTTAGAGAATAATCTAGAGTACCTTTTAAATATTTAAAAACTCTTTTCAAGGCAAACCAATGTCCTTGACTTGGATTGTTTGATATCTATTAAGCCTACCAACTGCATAAGAAATATCTAATTTAGTCTTATTGGCAATGTAAAAAAGAAATCATATTCTTTGTGAATACTTTAATCGAGAAATAAGTCAACCATGTTTTTCTTTAAAAAAACACTAGGATCATATGGTGTTGATACCGATTGACAATCAAAATAATTAAATTTACGTAACATCTTTTTTATAGTGTTTGACTGATTAAGTGATATACCTTCAAGTGTTCTCTCTATTTTCATTCCTAAAATCACATAAACATCTCCTAAATCTTTCATACCAAATTGTTTAGAGAGATAAGATTTAACATCTTTAACTATCTCCAAGTTAGTTTCAAACAATAAAATATTATATACATAAAGACATAAGATAATGCAACCCTCACTATTTTTTTTATAATAGAAACACTTATCATATTCATTAATTTAAAATTTATATTCAAAAATCACCTTATCAAATTTTTTATGCCATTGTTTTGGAGCTTATTTTAAACCATATAAATATTTAATTAATTTGCATACTTTTTGTTCTTGACTTTTTACTATAAAGCCTTCCGGTTGGTTCATATAAAATTTTTCATCTAAATTTTCATTTAAAAAAACAGTATTGACATCCATTTAATGTATTACTAAGCTATGAATAAAAGCTAGGGCTATTAATATCCTAATAGTCGTAATGAATTATAGTTGTGAATAGGTATCAAAATAATCTATTAATTTTTTTGGGTGAAACCTTTAACTGCTAGTTTAGTTTTATATTTATACATACTTCCATCGAATTTTAACTTTTGCATCCTATAATCTTATTCCCAAGTGGTAAGTCAGTTAAGACTTAAGACCCAAGTATTATTTTGTATTATAAATTGAATTTCACCATTTACTGCTTTTTTCTAAAGAGGTGCATTTATTGACGACATTATTTTATTGTATTTACTTGGTTCACTTTTTACTATGTACATATAAAACTCTTCGTCAAAATTCTTTTCTATTCGATATCGCTTACTCTTTTTAAGCTCTACTTGTTATTCTAGTTTCTTTCCAATATGACTATTAAAGCTAGAAGATGCTATATCTACAATAGATGTAGATACTTTATTTTTAACTTGATTTAAAATTTTTCTGTTTTAAGAAAATATTTTCAAAAAACATAGCATCTCTAGATTCAATTATTGTATTCTTAGAGATTTCACTTACTTGAGAATCTATCACTAAAAATCTATAGGCACTACTATTAAGGCATATCCTATGATAACAGTATTTACTGTCTTATGTCATAGTTTTTTTCTTTTTGGTTAAGGAACATAAATTTTAACAAGATACCTTCCACACTTTTAAGTATTGTAAATTAGGTTTTTTATTATTTCAAATTTTGAGATGAGTTATCTCATTTTTTTTTATAGTTATTCTATTTAATAGGTAACAAGCAATAAGAATAGCTTCTTTTCAAAAATTATTTGGTAAATCAGAAGTTAATAACATAATATTTACCATATCCATCAATGTTCTATTTTTTTCTTTTAGCTACTCTAGTAGATTGAGGTGAATATGGTGAAGTTTGCTCGTATATAATTCCATTATCTTTGCAAAAAAATTTAAAATCTATTAAATTATATTCGCCTCTTCTATCAGACCTATCTTTTAATTTTTCTCTCTATTTGATTTGCTACTAAATTTTTATAAAGTTAGAATTTATTAAATACTTTATCTTTATTTTTAATTAGATAAATTAAATAATATCTTGAACAATCATCTATAAAAGTAACAAAATATTTATTTTTGGGTGGTCTAATTGAGTCACATGCATCGCTATGTATAAACTCTAAGAGTTAGAGTTTCTTACTATACTTTTATGAGGTTGTTTAGTTTATTTAGTTTATACACACACTTCACACTTATATTTATAGTTTATGGGAGACTTCAAAATTAGATTAAGATCTATCATTTTTTTAATCTTTTTAGAACTTATATGTCTTAATCTATCATGCCACCCAATATGTAATTTAATATTTAAAGCATGTGAAGAAATATTATAATCTTCTGAACATATATTTATTTTAAATAAACCTTCACAAACATACCATTTACCAACAAAAATATTATTTTTAGATATTACAATTGTGTTTGATTCTAATACAATTTTATTGCTTTGTTTAACTAATGATGAACTACTAACTAAATTTCTCGGAACTTCATAAACATGTCACATATCCTTTAAGATCAAAAATTTTTCAAATGTCATATTTAACTCCACTTTTCCAATTCCAAATACTTGTACAATTAAATCATTCCCTAGAGTTATACTTCCTCTTCCCTAGAGTTATACTTCCTCCACTTGATTCCTGGTAGATTTTAAAATAACCAATATTGTTACATATGTATACTAGCTCCAGAATTTAACCACCAACTTTTATCTTGAAAAGCTAAATTAACATAAGATTTATACCTAAAGGAAGATTCTGCAATATTATTTTCTTGATTCATCAGCATATTCACTTGCGCCTTTGGTTCCCTTTGGTTTTGATTAGATTTGATCTTTGGTCGGCTTATTAGGTTCCTTTTATTAGGTTCTTTTTTCCTGAAGTAACAGTCTCTTGCCATATGATTAGTCTTACCACATACAAAAATAGTGTTTCTTGTTCATGTCTTGATTCTTGAGTTTGTTGTTATTATACTGGCGATTATGGTTAAACTGATTATTATATTTTTTAAAATTCTAACCCCTTGGACGAAATTTGTTTCTCTTGTTGAAAATTTTAGATCCAAAAGAGTTATTTTCATTTTTTTTACTTTCAATAAGATTCAAATTATGAGTGCTATCATTCTCTAATATAGTTGTGGCTATGTATTTCTCTTTCACCATAATAGAATTGTTTACTTATCAAACATGACACTTTAAAATTTTCACCTAACTTAGTTCGAGATTTTTTCACTTCTTTTAAGAGTTTTTAAAATTCAAGAATTTGATCACCTATACATTTATTATCAACCATTTTAAAATTGTTGAAATTTGAAACTGAAAATCTTTTAATTTCTGCATTTATAATTTCATATTCAGCCTCTAATGTTTTCTTCAAATCTTTAGCAGTTGAAGTGGTGGAATGATACTCGTCATAAAGATAGTCAGAGAGAGCACTAAGAATTCTATTATGACTGTGAAATTCAATTTGCTCTGGAGTGTACTAACTAGAGGATTCAATTTATAATTAGGGTTCCTGTATAGCAGAAAACAATCATAACACAGTGAACAATAACGCTTTTGTTTTTGCCATCTACGAAAATGTTAGCCACTAAATTTCTTAAGTTTTATAATGTTTGCTTTGTCAATATTAGCCATTTGTTATATCAAATTTCAAACACAAGAGTTAAAGAGAAATAATAACACTATATATCACCAACAAATATACAAACACAATGATACAAATATAGAAGGATAAAAGAACTTATGGAAACCAATTCTCAATTTTATTCACTGCAATCAGCCACTTAAATAGAAGAGTATATGAACTGACTTAGCAAAACATAAGCAACATATTTCATAGTGGAAGCTAAAAAATAGGAACTAACACAAGTGGTTACAACTTATTATCCAACTTTTTAGATACTCCTAAAGACTAGGAAACTGACTCCTAAAACTTGACAAACAAAGATTTTTTTTTAAAATTAAATTGAATTTTTAATACCCTCCCTTAAACTGAATGTTATCTAAAATTCAGCTTTAAAAAGATTGATAACTTGTCCTTCTCAACTGCCGGAAACAACTCCCTCAAACTATATTCTCCATATAACAAACACCAAGCAATCTTCTCAGCCATACAAACAAGCCCAATTTGAGGGGTTTTGTGAGAATATCAGCAACTTGATCTTCACTTCTGCAAAATATCAAATCAATAGTTTCATCCTTTGCGAGATCACGTAAGAAGTGATACCGCACATTTATACGCTTGTTTCTTCCATGTAGAACTGAATTTTTTGAAAGCGTAATTGCTGAACTACTATCACAGTAGATTGGAGTCGAGCCTTGCTGCTGAAAGTGTAATTTTTCAAGAAATCTTCTCAACCAAATTGCTTGAGATGCACATGATGCAGCTGCAACGAATTCAGCTTTGGTGGTGGACAAAGTGACAATTTGTTACTTCTTTGATGACCAAGACACGGCACCTGATCCCAACATGAAAATATATCCCGAGGTGCTCTTTCTATCATCTGGATCACCTGCATAATCACTGTTGATGAAGCTAAATAAACTAGAATTTTCTCCTTTCTTGTAGAGTAAGCCAAAGTCACTTATTCCTTGCAAGTACCGGAAGATCCTTTTGGTAGCAAGGAGATGCAACTATGTGGGATGTTCCATGTATCTACTGATAAGACTGGCTGCGTGTATTATATATGGCTTGGTTGTAGTTAAATACATAAGACTTCCCACAATTTGTTTGTATAGAGTCTTATCAACCATCTTTCCTTCATGATCTTTGTTTAGCTTCAAGCCAAGTTCAACTGGTGTACCAACCAAATTGCAATTTGCCATCTGTAACCTATCCAAAATCTCTCGAACATATTTTTTTGTGAAATAAATACTCCAATAGGAGTTTGTGCTACTTTTAAGCCAAGAAAGTAGTGCATGAGCCCAAGATCAGACATATCAAACTCAATCATCATCGATGCTTTGAACTCATCAAACATGGCACTATTATTTCTAGTGAAAATTAAATCATCCACATATAAGCATACTATTAGCAACTCACAAGCAAAGCCAGATTTAATAAATAAAGTATGCTCATATGGATATTGGTGAAAGCATGACCTTGAAAAATAAGCGGTGAGGCGACTAAACCAAGCTCGAGGAGCTTGTTTTAGTCCATATAGAGCCTTTCTTAACTTGTAGACTTTCTGCACATTTTCTTGTTGCTCATAACCCGAAGGTTGATCTACATATACTTGTTCTTGCAAATCTCCATGTAAAAATGCAGACTTTATATCTAACTGGAAGATAGGCCAATAGTTTTGAGCTGCCATTGCAAATACCAATCTAATGGTATCATGTCTTGCAACTAGAGCAAAAACTTCTTTGTAGTCGATATCGTATTTCTGCTTGTAGCCTTTGACAACTAGGCGAGCTTTGTACTTGTCAACTTTTTCTTCAGCATTCAGCTTTGTTTTGTAAACCCACTTTACACCAATTGACTTATGTCCTTTAGGAAGATCCATCAATTCTCAAGTGTTGTTCTTCTCAATGGCTGTCATCTCTTCATCCATGGATTTTTGCCACTTTGGCTCTTTAACAGCATCTTCAAATGAAACCAGATCACAATTTACAAATAGGAAAAAATGCATAAGTGGATCGTCCGATTGATTAAGTCTGCTTACCTCAAAATCTTGCATCCAAGTTGGTCTCCTTTTGGAACGTTGAGGTCAAGATGATGTTGCAAGTTCAAGCTGATCTCCTTCAGGCAACAATGGCAGTTGTTCATCAACTGTAAGTTGAGAATCTCTTTCTTCAACCTCACAATCAAAGCTCACAGGAATGTTCTGGGCAGAACCATTATTAGCTTCTATCCAAGTCTTCTCTTCATCAAAGATTACATCCTGGCTAATGATGATTTTCTTGGTGATGGGATTGTATAGCTTATAGGCCTTTGAATGCTCTGACCCCAAGAAAAATACACTTCTCCCCTTTATCATCAAGCTTTTTCTTTTTCACGTCAGGAACATGTGCATATGCAATGCACCCAAAAATTCTCAAGTGATCAACACTCGATCTTCTGCCACTCCATGCTTCTTCAGGTGTTCGATTCCGAACAGCAACAATGGGACTCCGATTTAAGAGATGAATACTCCATAGGACTGTCTCGGGCCAAAAACTCTTGGAAAGAAGTGTTCTTAGCCGCATACTCCGTACCATATTTAGGATTGTGTGGTTTTTTCTTTCTGCAACCCCATTTTGTTGTGAGGTGTAGGATGTTGTAAGCTGCATTTTGATTCCATGCATTTCACAGAAATTCACAAATTCTCGTGAGGTGTATTCTCCGCCACGATCAGTTCGAAGAATTTTAATAGCTCTCCCAACTTCTTTTTCAACAAGAGCCTTAAAGCTTTTGAATGCTAAGAGAGCTTTAAATTTTTCTTGCAAGAAGTAGACCCATGTTTTTTGATTAAATTATCAATAAACGTAATGAAGTATCTCTTACCATCATTGGATGGAGAATCAATCGGACCACAAATATCAGAATGCACCAGCTCTAACATCTTTGTGGCTCTCCATGCTTGTCCTTTTGGGAAATGATCACGGTGTTATTTTCCGAGGACACACTCTTCACAAATTTGAGAAGGATGATCAATCTTTGGAAGTCCCGACACCATGTTATTTTGCTAGAGCAGCTTCAAACCAGAGAAGTTCAAATGTCCAAAGCGAAAATGCCATAACCAAGCTGCATCTTTCACCATAGCAAAAAAACAAGGAAGAGCCTCGTTCTGGATGTACAAAGGAAACATCCAATTTGTGGTTATATTAGCTTAAGCAATCAGACCCTTCTTGGGATCATGAATTTGACAGGCTCCTTCCTTAATGATGATCTCATATCCATTTTCTTGAAAATGAACTATACTTAACAGATTAGTTTTCAAACCTGGCACATAAAATACATCCGAGATGGTTTGAATATTTCCCTTCCCCATAACAGATATAGTATAATCATTTCTAAATTTGACGGAGGAACAATAGGACTCATCTAATTTAGAAATTATAGACTTGTTTCTACACATATGGTTACTAGATCCTGTGTCTAAGTACCACATTCTTTCATGGGTCTTTTCAGTAATATTACAAGCCATAAGAAGAGAAATCTCATCTTCCTTTTCTACAAAATTTGATTTTGCTTCTATTTTTTCTCCTTTTTCTTTATAACATTTTGTTCTACATTCAAAACGATAATGACCATACCAGTGGCATATGTAGCATTTGACTTTGGATTTGTCAAATACTTTTGATTCTTGGTCTTCACCTTGATGTCTCTTACCCTTGCCCTTGAAGTCGAGAGCTTGATTGCCATGTGTGGATTATTCACTGCTGTTGCTTCTACCCTTTTCTCTACTATAACCTTTTTGTTGGAAAGATTGTTGGTTGGATGAGTTTTGAACTCACAGTGCTTGCTCCACTGCTACATACTGATTAATCCGCTGCTCATGGACCCTCAGCAAACTCATCAACTCTTCAATGGAAAGGGCATCAAGAACCTTTGATTCCTCAATCGAACAAACCACGTGTTCAAACTTTGAGGTTAGTGATTGAAGAATCTTTTCAATGATGGTAATATCTGCCATCGTTTCTCCACACGTTCTCATCTTATTTGCAATTGACATGGTTCTGGAGAAATATTCTTCAATTGACTCCATCGGTTCCATGTGAAGAGTCTCAAATTGGCCACAAAGTGCTTAAAGTTGAGCCCACTTCACTTTAGCAGTGCCTTGATACTTTTGCTTCATTGCATCCCAAATTTGTTTTAAAGTATCTTTGTTGAGAATAGTTTCCAGGATCATCCGATCAATTGCTTGAAATAAGTAATTTTTTACATTCATATCCTTCAAACTTAGTTCCTCCAGCTTTGCCTTTTGAACATTTGTCAAAGTGTTGGAATCTGAACGTGGAATACCAGTTTCAACGAGAGTCCAATATTCTTTGGATCTCAAGAAATTTTCCATTAGTATACTCTAATAATCATAATGACCATCAAATCTAGGTATAGCATGTTGCACAAAAGCCTCTGTTGTCATTAAGAGAGACTATTTGTTATTACCCAAAAAATCACCAGAGAGTAAGAATAAGAGTTAAGGCTCTGATACCACTGATACAAATATAGAAGGATAAAAGAATTGATGGAAACTAATTCTCAATTTTATTTACTACAATCGGCTACTTAAATAGAAGAATACATGAACTGACTTAGGAAAATATAAGCAATAGACTTCATAGTAAAAACAAAAAATTAAGAACTAACACAAGTGGTTACAAACAATTATCCAACTTCTTAGATACTCCTAAAGACTTGGAAACTGACTCCTAAAATTTGACAAAGAAAGATTTATTCTGAAATTGAATTGAATTCTTAACGGTCATCACTTAGCCACAAAATATTGAAACAAAAAAAAATGATGAATTGTAGAAACTATAAAATGTTGTAGGCAAATAATTTAGCAAACAAAAAATTATGAATTGTAAATAAATAAAGGATTCCAAAACAATGATACTTTATAAAAAAATAATAAAAAAAACAGTATCTATCACTAGTTAAATATATATTTTTAAAATTTAATATATAGAATCAAGTAAATTTGTAAAAAGAAAATTCAAATTCAGAATATGGGTTTTGCACGCACTACGGAACCCTAAACCGTTCAGTCCACCGAAAATAAAATCACCAACAAGGGTAGTTTTTTCGGACACTGGAGCTTCTTGTGCCTAAAACGATATTCATACTGTACTTTGTTTGATGTATTTTTAAATAATTTTTTATAATTTAATCTATTTATTACGTAAAATTCGTCGAGTTTGTATTTCTGTAAAAATTTAAATTTATTCGATATCTGTAACTAAGTGATTGAATAAGATCTCTTAATGTTATTTTATAAATAAATAAATAAATATTATAATTTATAAAAACATTCCGATTCAAATTACGACCAAACCTTTTAACACTCACGCATATTAAAAGAAATATAAACTTGTCTTTAATCAAAGTTGCCCAAAATAAAAAAAGTGTGAAAGCACAAAATCAGAAGTTACTATTTATAAAACAACAAGAGCCTGTTTGTAAAAGGCACCGTGCCAAAAGACATGACAGTTACAACAAGACCTAATGCCCAGTTTGAGATAATTATTTATTTGTTTATTTAAATTTTTTTATTTTCATTTTTAATGAACTTTTTCAAACAGAGCCCAGTAAATTTAGCATTTGGTGGGTAGGTGGAGGATGCAACAGTGGAGGTGGTAGAAGGTGATCCCAGGAATGTGATGTGTAAGTACGTGGAGAAACACCATGCATCTATGTTGGTCGTTGGCAGCCATGGTTATGGAGCTTTCAAAAGGTCAGGATCTCATTTCTGTTTGAGATGTTTAAATAGTTTATCTTTTAAATAATTTAATTATTTTTAAAAAAGTAAAAGAAAATAGATTATTTGGATGATTCTTTTAGGATAGTTTTTTTTTTTTGGCTTTTTATTAGAATGTGTCCAATATTTTCTAGCTTTTTAATTTTAAGTTATGTTGTTTGAAATCAGGGATGAAAGTAAAATTTTAATTTATGAGGTAAATTGTTTTTATAAGTTCATAAGAGGGCAAATATTAAGTTTTTTTTTAAAAAAACGTAGTGAAACGAACTTCTATAATTTTAAAATATTTTAAAATAATACTATTATAATAGTATGTTTTTTTTTAATTTAGAAGAGGCAACCAAACTCCTATTCGCCCCATTAGCCCATCTATGTTTGGGATGATGATACAATTTTTTATTTGTAGAAGTAGAGTTGGCTTTTTGATGATGGGTGTCATAATTATTTTATTTTTTAAAAAATAAAGAGTGTTTGGAATATGTATAGATTTTTTTAAATAAAAAAAAAAATTTTTAGAGATACCAAACAGTTTAGTTTAAAAATTAAAATTTTTTTAAAAAATATTTTTTTAAAAATGCCAAACAAGAGCTCAATCAATTGTACGACACATGTCAACGTAAGTACTTTAATTTTTTTTCTTAAAAGAAAAAACTGAACTAAAAAAATGAGTTTCTTTTAAATGAGACTTGAAAAAAAATATCTATATTATAAAATAGAAGATGTTTTGTAAAATGTTCTATGTTGCATTTTATTCAACGATTAAAATATATTTTAATATAAATTTGATGGTCTAAATTGATTCTAAAAAAATATATTATCCCTACTCATTCTATAATTGAGATACATTTGATCCAAAAATTCTAATGAACAAGATTAATTGTAAAAAATTTACTCTTTCCTACCTTTTTTTTCTTTAACTTTTTCATAATTTTACTATCCTTTCGACTTTTATCCTTGCAAAAAAAAATTTTATCAAAATTTTATACTTTCAAAATTTTTTTATTAAAAATGCCAAGCAAGCTAAAATTTTGTTTATAATCTTTCTTTTTTGAAAGTATCTATTTATCTATAAAAAGCTTAATACAATCAAATTAATTTAATATTACTTATAATTTAAAATTTTTTCCTAACTATTTTTATATTATTAAAATCATATAAGAAAAATTATTTAACATATTTTAAATAATTCTATTTTAATGCTGAATGAGATTTATATGCTTAAAATCTTTTTACTGTACATGGAATGTGCAGTGAATGATTTAAATTATGTGCATTTTAATTTACGATAGGCACAGATCACGGTATTAAAGATTAGAATGTATATAAACTTATATTTAGACAAAAAAATAATGTTTAATATATATATATGTCAGCTGACGAATTATTCTTGTTTAAAAGCATTTGAAATATAATTTTATACACCATTGTTTTGGGTTTTTTATTTTTTTAAAAATCTATATATTTTGAATTATTATTCAAAGTTAACCTAATTATTCAATTTTATTAAAACATGTTTTTAGACGCGGATAATTTATTAGTTTATATATACATTATTATTAATATTATTATTATTATTTATTTAAATTTTTTTGTTTCCTGCAGGGCGGTTTTGGGCAGCGTGAGTGACTACTGCAGCCACAATGCTCAGTGTTCCGTATTGATTGTGAAGAAGCCCAAGGCCCATCACTGAGCCCAAGCTTCTCCTTTTCTGATTACCAATACAAAAATGCCACGTATTTATAAATTTATTCGTATTTTTATTTATAATTATAATTTAAAATAGATAGTTCAAATTTTACGGTTTATTTTGAATTATATATAAATTTATAAATAAACTTTATAATTATATAACATTCTGTTATAATAAAAATATATAGCAGCAAAATTTGTGTTGGCACCTATTACTTGATGTACACCATGCTGTCTCTTTCTATTTTGTGTGTGTGAATTCTTGATGTGGGAATTTTTTTTTGTACCTTTTTTAATTCATTGAGTAATATATATATATATATGTTTTTTTATATGGTGGATATTATTTGGATTTGTATTTTTACCTTTTTTTAATTTAGCATTATTATTTCATGTGGTTCAGCTCCATTAGTTAGAATATTAATTAGAAGTGTGTAAATAATTCGTCAATTCATGTTACCTCGCGCGATTTGTGAGAGGGAATGAATTGACTTGGATAGATTAAGTAAAAATAAATAATAAAAAGATTAATTGATTGTAGCTTATATTTTTTTTCAACTTGCTTAACAATCTAACCTAACTTAACTTGTCTAGAAAATACATTGGTTATTGTGTTACTACATGCAACGAATTCTAATTTCATACATATATTTATATATATATAATATTAAATTTTCTAAATAATTTATAATAAATAAATTAAAGCATTTATAATTTTAATTGTTGGTGTTATATTGTAGATATCTTTTTATATGTATGTATTATAAATATTATCGATAGAGATATTTGACTAATAGGCTTTCAGCGATAGGTCCAAAAAATTAAATTTTAACATGTAAAGTTTTTTTTTTTTTTAACGCGCAAGATCTAATTGTACGATTTCTTCCGAAAATACCCTCCAAACAGATAAATTTATTTATGCCTACAGATAAATTTATCTGTACCTTTCAAAACATGTATAAGGCACACAGATAAATTTATTTGTATGCTTTACACATGTGTCTTACACATGTGTAAGGCACACAGATAAATTTATCTGTGCCTTTCAAAATAAGTGTAAAATACCCAGATAAAATAAATTTATCTGTGCATGTGTAAGGCACACAGATAAATTTATCTGTATCTTTCAAAACATGTGTACTTATGCAAGGCACACAGATTGCATGTGTAAGGGATACCGATAAATTTATCTGTTCTACACACTGATAAATTTATCTGTTCTATGATATTTTTGTCTCAAAATGACCTTGTGCGTTAAAATTTTTATACAGATGGATCTTGCGCGTTAAAATTTTTTATGTTCGATAAAAAACAATAAACGCCCTATAAATTGGACTGTTCACTAATTTTTCGTTGATTAATTTGTTATTTTTGTTATTATTATTTTTATTATTGAATAACTATTGTTGTTTTAGTTGGTCTTTTGTTTGATATGTTAAGTATTATTTTTTTGGAAAAATATAATAAATTTTCTTGTTTTTTAAAAACTAATTTTAAAAAAATAATATAAAATTTTACAACCTTTTAACAGGCTAAACTACTTAAATTAAGGGTTAAAACTGTCAAAAAATTTCACAAAACTCGTTAGTTTTGACTCGTTAATTTTGACGATCAATTGCTTGACTGTGGATTGAATAAATTTTCAATCGCCAAATTTGAATTGATTGAGAATTATTCCTCAACCAGTGCACATCCCCAAGAGATATGTAGTTATTTAGTATTTGGATGCATGGTAAAATAGTACTCTCTCTCTCTCTCTCTCTCTCTCTCTCTTAATATTATATTATTTTAATACATTAAAAATCGTTGAACCATATAAAAATTTTGAAAAATAAGAATTTTAACACATGTTTAACAATTTTTAATGCATTAAAACAAAATAATATAAAATTTTTTAGATATTTGATCTCTTGGCGTTTATATGGATTAATGAGTTGATTTAAATTAATTTGTTGAGAACAATAATACAAGTGGGGTTTGTTTGCAATTTATATTTTTTGAACTCATAATTCAATCCAACCTAGTGCAATTTACCCAAATAAGTAGTTTGATAATATTACTACACACGTCAAATCTCAATTATATATATATATATATATATATATATTTATAATTGTATGAATTTTTATAATTGTTTTTTATCACAAGAAAAATTTATAATATTCTAATTTAAGGAAAAACAAATGAAAATCAACTCTAACTGTTCACGGCTGGGCTCCAACAAGCAATTTTCATAATAAAAAGTGGAGAATATGCCATTAACCTAAAAAAAATCTTGACAAACCTTTTGTAATTTACAAAAAAAAAAAAGAAAAAAAACAACAACATAAAGCATTTATGATTTTGATTGAGAATAGTTTTTTCTTCTTAGCATTTATGACTTTGATTGAGAATATTTTTTTTCTTATAAGTATATATTGTGGATGATATCGTTAAAACATATTAATGAATATTATTATTACTATTAAAGAATAATTATTTATTACTTTTAACTGATCTTTTGCTTAATGTATTAAATAAAGTTGGTTATTTTTTAAAAATTAACTCAAAATTTAGAATTCTTCAACTCTTCAAGCCATCTAAATCGCACGTTTTAACCGTTGAGTGACAATATTAGGATTATTCTCTTAGGAATAAAAACATGAGTGTGCTTCTTTATTAGGAAGGAAGAAGGAAGCCAAGTGAAAAAAAAAAAAAAAAACATTAAAACCTGCTTGTGTCTTCATTCTTTCGCAACTCCGCCTTCTCACAGGCATTTGCTTGAAAGAGGCGGCCCTCTTCTTAGCTCTTGGTGCCGCTTTAAACTTCATCGAGTATTTGTTAATTCGTATCTTACAATATCTTTGTTAAAAGGCTTATAGCTTGATACAGGTTGCTTACTTGGATAAGAAGAAAAGGGCAAATAAATTCGACCGTTCTTCTACCAAATTAATTTACTAAATAATTTAATACAATTAAAGCATCTCCAATCCTTTATCTCAAATCTCTCATGACTCCATCCCTCGCAAACAAATCTCACAAAAGAAATATTTGGCAAATTTACTACAAATAACTTTTAATTTTTTATTATTAATTTTAATTATAAATTATAAATTTTTTTAAACGTCAACAACTTTTACTACAAACCTACAATTTATAACTATTTTTATATTTCAACTACAAATTACAAATTTTATCAAATACTCACAATATCTACTACAAATTACAATTTATAAACTATTAAATTTAGTAACACCAAACGTCACCTACATTATTACATTTGTAGGCGTAGCAAATACTAACCTTTTAATGAAAACCAAATCTACTTTTTGAGGATGCCAAAACATCATCTCTTTATTTATTTATTTTCATTAGTATTTTTTTAAAACTAAAAAAGAAACCTTTTCATAAAATTTTCTTTTTAAGAGGACCAAAACATCATTCTCTTTATTTAGTTTTGTTCGTTAGTGTTTTTTTAGCTAAAAAAGAAACCGCCTCCATTTGTTTACAACTCTGTCTGTACTCTGCCCATCAAGTAAAATTTAGAATTTATATTTAGATTTACAACGGAGATGTTTGTTTTTTAGAAATTAACTTTTTTTAAAATGAACCCACAACTATATAACTTGTCAATCTGCCAACCCGCCAACATGGCAGGTCAATTTTACAACAAAAAAAAAAAACTCAATTCGCTAATAATAGGCAGATTAACAGTAAGTTGAAAAAACTTCCCCCTATCGAACCTGAGTTGATTAAAAACCCAACCTAACCCAACCGAACTTATCAGGAGCACACCCCTAATTTGAAAACAAGGAATTACAAGTAGCCCAGCTAGCAGCTAAATTTGTGAAACGGAGGCAAAAACAAGAGTACAAACTAAGGCACACTAACTATTATCCCCAATGCAGGAATTGGTGCAAAAAAGAGCACTCCACAACTATGTGCCTTATTCTGAAATTTATTCAACAGTTCAATACCACCACCACATCAACTCGGCTAAAACTAGAACCATATTCTCATCTATTTGAGACCAATCTTCTCAGAATGTGAAAAGTCCCAACAGAAACTTTAAGTGGGGGGGGGGGGGTGAAAATAACAGATAGAGCGGGTGTTTGAAAATTCTACTGTTAGTAGCTTTTAATTTCATGCTACTAATTTTAGCTATACATTATAAATTTTTTCAAATACTCACAATTTCTGCTACAAATTATAACTATTTTTTCTTCTATTTTAATTACAAACTACAATATTTGCCAAATACTCACAGCTTATGTTACAAACTACAATTTATAAACTACTAGCAGTAGCATTCCCAAATACTACCAAAGTCTAAATCATGACTAGACAAAGACAAGAAATAACGTGGTGGTCTAAATCGTAAAATACTGTTTCACCTTATCATCAGATGCGCTTGTGCACACTTTTTTTGCCATTATCAAAGTAGCAAACAAGTCATCGTCAACCGACAAATGAATAACAGGCCACCAGAATCTTTCCTTTTATTTTGGATGAAATAAAAGGTCCACAATAAATGCAAACAACAGACACATACAAAAACTAGAATATCTCTCAGTCCAACCAAGATAAATAAAATGCCAATGCATGAAAACTAAAATAGGATCCAAAGGTAAAAGGATAAGTTGAATAGAACCAAAAAAAAAAAAAAAGGAGGAAGGAAACTCACAATAATAAACATGAAAACTAAAGATAGAGCATCCAGCTCAGAAGCTCAGCTATTACCATTCCATCTTCTTAACACTTTACTTCCTTCAACCCATGGGCGAAGTACAAAAATGTTGGGTCAGTAGCACCATCCTTGTAGTATGCAAACACCATGGTACTGTCATCGTGCATGCTCTCCCCGACAAAACTGCAATGCGGATACAGTTGGATAAAAATATGGGATATGTGACATTTTAGTTGAACATTCCCGTAAAAGACTTGTTTAGTAATTTGAGTTTACTTTGAAATTATACATAAACTCTTTATAATATAAATGAAATGCTTATGAATCTCTTGTAAATAAAATTTGAGCAAAAAAATAAAGAGAGTTCTGAAAACGACAGGAAAAAGCTTTGAAAAGAACTTTTAAGGCTTTTGTAGACCAAAAATAATAAATACCCTAGAAAACAAAATAATAATGTTTGGTCTGAAAATTCCTTGAAGTTCTTTTCAAAGTTTTTTCTGTCTTTTCATAACTTTCTTTATTTTCAGTTCAAATTATATAGTTTTTTTATTCCCCATGAGGAGAGGAATCTAAAAAGCATATTTATTTGGACTAATATTAAAAAGTTCACTAAAACCGAAAAAACTATATAAAAAGCTAGACCAAACGCATGCTTAATATAAGAATATGAAAATTACGCAGGGTCCTAGTGTACTTGACAACTGACATGATAGTTTGATAAAATCCAACACTTGAACGCATATCCGCACCCGACATCCATACTCAAGACTATGTAACAAAGCTGGGAAGTATGATCACGTAAGACAATCAAGTTACAAACAAATACAAGGGTGATGATAAGAAATAGCACGGCACTTACAATTGAAGGTCACTGAGCTTCGAGAGCAAGAACTTAGTTGCCCCCTCAATGTTCTTCTTAAATTCCTCTTGCTTCTCCCCATCTAGCTTGGGTGTCAACAACTTGATGTACTTTTTTATGTACGCCACAAACTGCTTCTTATCAAAAGGAGGTTGCTCCTGCAAATGTCACATGCCATGTTCCAATGAGCTCATGATGGGTTGCTCCCAATGTTTTACAGACACGGAAAAAAAACAGAATAACCAACCTGGAGCCTGAATGTGTCAACAATGTCAACCACTTTGACAGCTTGATCATCAACACCCTCATCTTCACCGCCACCTTCGGCCGAAGGGTTTGCACCAATGTCTACATCAACTGATCCTTTAACAACCCACTGCAGTCAGCCAAAAAAATCAGTGTAAATTAAAATTCTCAATACCCATAATTCAGCATTATCTAACCAAATCATCCAACTAAAACTAACACGAGGGTGCAACAGAGTACAACAACATTATTTGCGTAGCAGGTCTTGTTAGCATGACCGAGCAATGCGATATGTTGTCATTACTGAACATAAAATAATAAAGAAAGTCAAGATTTACTAACCTTCCCCTCAACTTCCCACAACACCCCATTATGGATTTCCTTGTATTGAAATGAGTCCGAGAGAAGCTCATCACCTAGAATTGATGAACAAGATCCAAATAAATATTAGTCAAAAACATTCATTTTTATTTTAAATTTATTTTTTATTTTTAAAAAAAAAAACCGACCTTACGACATAAAAAAAGTAATCAAGGAAAGTACTTTGTATATAAGCCTTGCTCCTATGATCCTACAAAGTATATTTGACAAACTCTAATCGTGCAAATTTAGTGATATTTGCTTCATATAGTTATCTAGGACTGCATGAATCTTCTAACAAATGGCAACCCTTGACAGAGAGGTAAGGTTGCTCCCTGGCAATCTAGGCAGCTTGGCTTCAAGATACAGAAAAAACCTCTATACACACGGAGCTAAGACTGCATACATCCAACTCTTTCTAGACCAGAAAATCTCATGCACTTGGCAGCCTTATTATGAATCCTCTAAAAAAATATAGAAGAGCCAATCTTTTACCAACCTTAACATGTATTAATATTGCATTAGCCACCAATGCAATATTATTAATGAATGGAAGCTCAAATGATATGCAATCTAAATTTACTCCTCGTGCAGAAAACAGTTTAGAAAAAAAACCACATACAAAATCCTCTTCTACAGCAAGGTATACCAGGCAACATGAACCAGCTCCAGCATACAAATTATTCTCAAAGTTCAAAGTCTTTTCATAATAAATAGAGGACAACATAAGTAAAACAATACACCACGAAAAAATACAAATAATAATAAATAAATAAATAAATCCAAAATAAAGTTAATGGCCCAATTTGGGCAAAGTTGCTTATTTGCTTATTAGCTTATAAGCCAAAAAATAAGCCACGTCGTTTGGGTAGTCAAATAAATCAAAAACCAAATAAGCAAATAAGCTCATTTAGGTAACCAAATAAGCAAATAAGCTCGTTTGGGTAGCCAAATAAGAAAATAAACAAATAAGCAAATAAGCTTGTTTGGGTAGCCAAATAAGCAAATAAACTGGCTTCTAAGCCAAATAAGCTCATTTGGGTAGCCAAATAAGCAAATAAGTAAATAAACTCGTTTGGGTAGCCAAATAAACAAATAAGCAAATTATCCAAACGAAGTGGCTTAAATAGAATTTAGCTTATTTGCTAATAAGCAAATAAACAAGGGCCACCCAAATGGGGCCAATATAGTTTTCCCCAAAGGATACAATTACAAAGGCAATATTTTTTTAGAACAATTGGCCTCGTTTGAAAACGTTTACAATTTTCTGTTTTTCGTTTACAATAAAGAAAAACATGTTTTGTTTATTTTATTTATAAAATAAATATGTTTGGCGCATAGATATTTTGAAAGTGGTGGTCGAAAGTGATGACCAAAGGTATTAGTCAGTGGTGATAGCAAAAAGTAACAATGCTGGTCGGAAGTGGTAGTCGGAGGTAGTGGCCGTATGCGGTGAACAGAAATAATGGTCAGAAACAGTTGCCGAAGGCAGTGGTCGGAGTTGGTGCACGCAAATAGTGGAAAAAAATATTAAATAAAAATTTATTTACAAAATAAGTAAAAACACATTTTTTTGTTTACAGAATTTAATAAAATTTTAAAAATAGTTAATATTTTTTGAAAACAAAAACAATTGTCAATCATATTTTTATTTACAGTTTACAAAAAAATTTAAAAACAAAAACAGAAAACATGAACTCCCTATTTAATAACGTTTATGTTTTCTATTTTCTACTTTTGTTTTTAAATTTTTTTGTAAACTGTAAACAAAAACATGTTTGAAACATAAACATTACCAAACGGAACCTTGCCAATTCAAGGGCCATGGAGATATTCCAAGCTTTAAAAAGTATTAAATTTTCCACCCAAATACACAATTAACGCTTACAGGTTCAAAATCAGTCGTGCTGATGATAACAATAACAAAGATAATTTTCCATGACATAAGATCCATCACAAAAAATAAAAATAAAAATCAACCGATCTAATAAAAATCTATTCAATTAAACTGGCTACTAAACCTCCACAGATCGCCAATAAATCAAGAAATTGAACACAGATCTAAAAACAACAAGCCAGATGAAACAAAAATCTGCTACAGAACAATCCACCAGCCCTGGATCTTTCATGCAAACCAAGAACAGAGCCAATCTTGAGAAAGATAACGAGTTTACTCGGACGAATTAAAGTCCTAATCTTAACCAATAAGATCACAACAGATATACACATATAAATACAAATATATATATATATATAGAGAGAGAGAGAGAGAGAGAGAGAGATTACCGCTTAGCGAGTCCTGGTAGACCAACATGATTGCGAAGCTCTCTCTCTCGGATCGTTCACGGAGGAGAGAGGGCAAGGAGGAACGCAAAGCGGGAAGAGAGCGAAAGAGGGTTCGCGGCGGGCTGGACGGCGAGAATGTATAGGCGAGGGTTCGAGGTGTCGGATTACGAAAACAGGGTCATCTTCCGATTAATTTCCAACTGTGTCCTAATTATTTTGGACATCGGCCGCCCGGCGTAGAAAATTATTCGGTACTCCGTATGTCGTTATCTATATGGTATTTTTAACAAGGGTTTATTTTATTTTTATCCCTTAAAATATTACAAATTTTTTTATTTAGTTCATCAATTATTAATTTTATTTATTTTTTATTTTAAATATTTAATTTATTTTTATTTATTCAAATTAAAAATTAATGTTGATTTAATTGATGCAAAATAATATTACAGCATTTTTACTTATTTTTTGTGGACAAATAATAATTTTATTACTTGTTGTAATAAAATTATTTGCGAAAAATAGTTTGGTAGCCATTTTTATTCATTCTTGTGGACAAAATATTTATTTTTTTATTTATAATGATAAAAGTTATTTACAAAAAACAATTTGATATCAATTTTTACTCATTTTTGTTGACAAAATTATATTTTTGTTGTTTGGAGTAAAAAAGTTAACTCTTTTTATACTAACAAAACATAGTAGAACATAAGTAAATAAATAAAAAAATTTAGTAAATAATAATTTTTAATTTAACTGGGTATGGGTAAATTAAATAGTTGAGTAGTCAAATAAGTAAAATTGATAGTTAAATGATGAAATTAAAAAAATATCATAGTTTAAGGGATAAAAATAAAATTAATCCTTTTTACAAATGAGAATGTATAATTTATACTAAGTTGCTTTTATTTTTTATCTACTTAATAAATATGAATCAGTATTATTTTACATAATAGTTTTCTAAATAATTAAATAAAAAAATTACATAAATAATAATATATTTAAAACTATCAAACAATTACTCTCTGCCTTGGAATAAGCTATTGTGAGTAAAGAAAGTTATTAACTGTGAGTAAAGAACACTACGTCGACATGTTAATGTTATATGTTTATTTAAGGTCTGTTTGGAATAATTTTTAAATTGAATTTTATTTGTAAAAAAATTAATTTTTAAACTACTATGTTTAGTTTAACAAAACTAATTAATTTTTTATTTCTTAGTTAAAGATAAAAGGCCAATATATATTTTAAATATTTTAATTTTTTTCAAATAAAATTATTATAATACTTTTACTTTAAAAAGTCAACACTACTCACAGAAACAAAAAACAAATTGTGTTAATATCTCAAACACTATAACTTAAAACTAAAAGTAAGATCATTTTAGACATTTTAATAAAAAATAAAAAAGCCATGTATGGATAAATTGGCTTATTTACTTGTTTGCTTAGTTGACTAAGTTGAATTTTCGTCTTTAGTGATTTTTTTCATCATTTAGTCAAACTATTATACTTTTTAGACTCCTCTTAATGAGACGAGTCGAAAAAGTATAAAAAATTTATCAAAATATTAAAAAAATTCAAAAAAAATAAAAATAAGTAAAAATAAGCTAATAAATCAAATAAATAAATTTATAACTAAAATAAGTCAATAAGCAAGTTTGCCCAAATAGGCCCAAAAGAAAAAAAATAAACTACTATAAAAAATTATCCTAAATAATTTAACTTTTTTTATTTCTCTTTTATCTACAAAAACTAAATCTCTTAAAAAAAAGCTTTTTAAATATTCCAAATAGGCACTTAATAAATGGTTAATAATAATTCTTTTAAAATAGAGTTATGGTAATTTATTATAACCGTTGTCTCATAATATAAAATTAATTTTTTAAATTATAT
>JAOTRH010000001.1:26512991-26539911 GCA_034768845.1 Heliamphora exappendiculata
TTATAAAATATTTTACGTCAAAAAAATAAAATTTTAAAAATACTAAAACTTTGTAAAAGTAAATTTAATAGCATTATATTAGACTATGTTTTGATGATGATTTACAAAGAATTTTTTTTTTGGTGACGTTGAATTTTTTTGGTGATGTTGAACTTTAAAAAATTAACTTTAAAACTAAATTATCAAACAATTAATTTTAAATTTAATTTAGTTTTTTGATTAAAAATGTAAAAATACAAAAACAAAAGACTAGTTTTTCAGCTAGATGCCAATTAAGCCCTTGGCTCTGTTTGATGCCTAAGAAATTCAATTTTAAAAGATTTGTTTTTATATAAAAAATAAAAATTAAATTATTTAGAATAATTTATTTAGATAGTTTTTACTTTTTTCTTTTTTTATTAAAATTTTTAATATATTCTTATTTTTTGCTTTAAATTGTATTATTTAAAATATTAACACATTTTTTTATTTTTGAGAATAGATTTAATTTTTTAATTAAAGGCGCTATAGTTATTTTACGTTAATTTTTAAAAAAAATTGAGATATATATAGGCATTTTTGCTTTGAAAAAGAAATTTAAAAAATTGTGAACTTTTAATAAATGGCAACACATGTTAGTTTAAAACTTAAATTTTTTTAAAAAAAATAAAATTTTAAAAATACAATACAAGAGCTTAGTATTTTGTCGGTCAAGGTAGTCTAGTCTTTACACAAATAATAGTTTTAAAAAGCTTTAAAGACAAGTTTATTATTTTTTAAAAATATAATTGAAAAACTTATTTAATTTTAAAATATATAAAATTAAGACCATAATAATAATAATATTAATTTTTATTCGAAATCTTAGAGAGCACCTCACTTAGGCACTGTCTGGGGCAGCCTTTTGTATGGGTTTTTTTTGTTTGTTAGTAGAAAATTTTTACATTAATTTAAACGGTAATACTTTTTAAATTTATTTTATTAAAATAAATTAAAGAAATAAAAAAAAATCAAGAATTAAAAAAATTCAGATAAGAAAAAGAAACTAATTTAAGACTTTTATGTTGCTTTTATCATTTTTAATAAAAGTATTTTAACTTTTTTACAAAATGACTACACTTTTAAATTTATTTTTTCATGATAAATAAATAAATAAGAATGGCCCAAAAACTTTTAAAAGTTCATAAAAAAAACCAAAAAAATTACAAAAAAAAATCTATTAAAAAAGTTAAGCCAAAAGAGCCTTAAAAGTTTAAAATCATCCTTGCACAGAAAATGGTAAAATGATAAAAACATTATAAGGGGTAAAATGATAAAAAAACATAATTTCTGTTAACGGGGTTGGACAAAAATACTGACATGGGGTCAGTGATACGGGGTCAGTGACATTTTAAAAATTTTAATAAGTATTTTTGTTTTTATCAGAAACTTCAGAGGAGCTCAGTGTAATTTACCCTTATAGATATTACACATGAATTTTTTTTAAAAAAATTAATGAACAGTTTAATTTAAAAATTATTTGTTATTTATTATTTAGTACAAAAATTTTTATTTAATAAGATCTATTTTCATAAAAATTTTAATATGTATGGTTCTGTTGGAACAAAAATATTCTAAAATAGATAAATTTATCTGTGCTTTTTAAAAATATGTATAAATAACACAATTAAATTTATCTATTTTTTATTAAAAATACGTGTAAAAAAATAAATAAATTTATCTGTCTTATTGAAAGCACGTATAAAGAATGCATATAAATTTATATGTGCATTTTCAAAATGTATATAAAAAACAGAAATAAATTTATCTATTTATATGATATTTTTAAAATAAATTACATAATTGGACATTGCGCGTTAAAATTTTCGTTAATAGATCTTGTGCGTTAAAATTTATTTTTTTAAATTTTTGGTTAAAATTCTGAAATTTTTATCACATTAAAAATTTGGCAGTAAAAAATATTGGAGCCA
Source organism: Heliamphora exappendiculata (assembly GCA_034768845.1). NCBI lineage: Eukaryota > Viridiplantae > Streptophyta > Magnoliopsida > Ericales > Sarraceniaceae > Heliamphora > Heliamphora exappendiculata. The sequence continues at coordinate 26,514,941 of JAOTRH010000001.1, forward strand.
ACCGTTTAGTAAAAGTAACGACAAATTTTTGAAAATATGAATGCAGCCTACCTAGAGGTAGGCATGGATCGGTCTGGATCGATTTGAGAGTTAACCCAGAACTGATCTGATCGAAATCGGTTATAAAATATTGAACCTATAACCGAACCATCTTTGCTTTAAAACCAACCAAATAAGTTCAAGTTGATTCGAATTGATTCGGGTTAAAAACGCTGTTAAATTAAATTACATATTTTTCGTAATAAAATATTCTAAAGTAATAATATATGCCTTATTCTATGAGTAATTTAATTTTTTTGTATAAAATATCAAAATGAGCGACTTAAATTTTACTTTTTTTATTTTTAATTTACACATTTTTAACTATAACTAAGGATACAAATAATATAAATAATAATTTTATGTAATTTATAATTTATCTTTCTAAGTCTCGGGTTGGGTCGGTTAAAATACTCTTAACTCGAGAACTAAGCCAACTACATCGGTTTAATGTTTTTAAAACCTAGGACCTAACTCATTACTTGACAGAATCAAACCAATCCAACCTATAAATGTTGAGTTAGGTTAGTTGATGAATTTTTTGAATTAATTGAACAACCTTAAACCTACCTAATAATAAATACTTTCTGGAGCGGTTTGTTTGGAAAATATAGCAAGAGGGATTGGTGATCATAAATTTCTAAATTTAATGTTTGGTGGCTTTAAATGAGATGAATATATAATTCAAAGTGAGCTCTTATCCATGAATTAAATATACCATGAGAGTAGAGGTATAACATATCTTCCTATTGTAAAAGACAATTTTACCCCTCAACTATATATTCTTTTATTAGCTGTTGCAATTGCTTAGTGAGGACAAATAGGTATAAACATTCTTTATACTTTGAAGAATTGATTCTAAATCGGTGTGAACTTACTTCATACTTTGATCTAAGTTTTTTTTTTTTTTTATTACTTGTGAGGAGAAAAAGTAAAATGCATAAAAAACTGAACTAAAACTATATTTTAATAAAAACAAAAAAAGAAAAATTAAAGGAAATTTTAACAAACACTGATTAAGCATGATGCAATCATCTTGAAGAGGCTCAGTTGTAAATTTGAGCTCTGTTTGGGCAAAATTGGAGAGATGTTGCTTATTTTTGTGAGGGCAAATAGGTAAAAATATATTTTATTTTTATTTTTCAAATTAATATCTACTCATATACAAAACAAAAACAAAAACAAACACATTATATGTCTATATCTAAGTATAATATGTTTAATATTATATCAAATTATTTTATATCTACCTACATATTTAAAAAAATTCTATATCCGCATATTTTATCTTCACCAACCAAATGGACCCTTAGGGCAGCACAGAAGGTTGGCCAGCACAATTGTCCACACTTAAGCCTTGTTTGGCAATCAACTTTAAATTGGTTAAGTCAGACTTTTTGCATTTTTACTTAAGATCTAAAAAGATAAAAAGCTTCATTTTTCAACTTAGAGACTTTTAGACTTTTTGCTTTATATATAATTTTTTTTATACTTTTTAAAAATATCATAACTATAATTATACAAATTTATTTTTTATAATATTATATTTTAAAACTATACTCATCATTATCTATCAAATAAGATTTATATTAAATATAAAATTATATAAAAATAATTTTTTAAAAATTATAACAATTTTAAGTAATTTTGTTTTTCTTTTTGATTTAAAAATCACTTTAATCTTTTGGCTTAAAATCACCCCATACTTTTCATAAGTGAACTTTTGACTTTTTAGACTTAAAATAAATTTAAACAAAAAATCTAATTCAAAGCCAAGTTACCAAACAAGGCCTTAGTTATTGGACAGTACAATCACTTATGAAATTGGAGAGAGGCCGTCTCCTTGTTATTTTTGGTTTGGTAGCCCAATTCATAGTACATTGCTTTAAGATTTAAGTTGCACAAAAGTGAGAAATCTACAAAACCTAGTTAGTACATAAAAGGCCCAAGGAAACAGGAAAAGAGCATTATCTAGCCAACTGCATTTTTAAAGTTGGAGTTGGTTGGAACAATATATGCCTTGTGAGGGTTCGAAAATTCATTATTACGATGGTGGAGAACGATACACATAGATTTCACAAAATAGAGTAAAACGTTTGAATTAAAAATTCGATCAAAATCTATAAGTGAATGTCTTGTAACTGTTTAATTAATTAGTACTTAATTTATCTGAATTAGATTTAGTCTCGTGACTTTTTATCCAGATTAGGTTTTTTACGTAAAAAAATCTTATATGTTGAGTTTAAATATTTGATTCTTTACTTTTGGCATTCCGCAACATATATTTGATTAAAAATGTAAAAAAATTTATTTTTTAATTAGATTAATTAAAAAATATAAAAATAACTTTTTCACCCTAATAGATTTAATCAAATATATGTTGTGGAGATCCACGACTATAATATATTTTTTAAAAATGACTATAATACATTTTAAAAAGGCCAGCGACGAGTTGTTAAGTTCTTGTAATTGAAGACTCGCCAAACTAAAGGGAGGCACAAAAAGATAGGGACTTAGCCCTCTATAGAGTGGGATGGAAGGGCTCATATCCCTTTTGATAGTTTATTTCTTCGTATTTGAAATTCAGGGAGTTGACATCATTCTTGCTGAAGGACAACAAATATTGGATTATATTATTTAAAGATTGGGTATATGATATCTATCGTGCTTAGGCATTTTCTTCCCTTGTCTAATGAAAGAGTCCATCGCCTGCCTTAATAGTCTTAAATACAGTGTGTAGGTAAACCTCCTTTTTCGCAAGCGATTCACTACTGAAGCAAAAAAGAAGAGAGGCTAGAACAAGAGGGTACTATTAGCCCTTCGCCCCACAGATCTAATCAGCTCGCGTGATTCACTAGTTCCACCGACTGAATCCTTAACGTGATTCAGTCGACACAAAGATGCACTTGAAGTGGGACAGTGTTGTCCCCATTGGGCCAGGTCTTTCCCCATAAGCAAATAAAATTTGACAAATTAACCCAGTTTAGCTTCTTATTGTCTTCTTTCTTTCTTTCTTTCTTTTTTTTTATTTTTAATTTTCTCGTTATTTTTTTTCCAGCTTGTTCAAATAAGAGTTGAAAAGTATAATAGTTTAACCAAACAATAAGAAAAATTCTATTAAAGATAGAAAGATAAACAAGATAACATAAACAAATAAGTCTTATAAAGAGTACAAGTGCAATTAGCCATGGTCTAAGTTGGAGATAAAGTAGAATCTGAAAATCAACCCCTAAAAATTAATCAAAAGTTTTGGAAAATGGAATATCACTCATTTCTTTTAGAACATGGAAACTCAACTGTTCGTGCATGGGCTTCTTTCTTCATCTTCTTCGAGACTCTAACAGAGAGAAGAATTTTGTATGAGAGAAAGGGAGGAGGGGTGGTTTAATGCCTTCATAAAATCAATTGCCAGAAGAAGAAGATGAAGAAAAAAACTATGCACCAACACCTAACAGGTGCGGTTTGGAATAAAAAAGAAGAATCAGAGAGAAGGAGGGGAAAAAAAATCTAAATATAAGACCAATTTGTATAGACTCTAGCATTCAAAAAAATTGGTCAGGTCTTCCCTTTTACTTAATGAAAATATGAAGGAAAACCTGAAAGAAATGAGCCCAGTGTTGACATCCACTGGCAAACTCAAATAATAGAATAGATGAAATACTTACTATATTGGTATCAGCAAGGATTGGTCATGACCAAACAATTGGAATATCGGCTGGTTAGGTAGTGACAGAGACGGAGTAATTCTCAGGTTTCAAGGAGCTCTGTCAAAGGGTTTTGTATCATTGTAACAAACATCCCAGACTGCTTCCATAGCATCCTTAGCAGCTGCTTCCGAGCAGTATGGGTTCGCAATCACCGATTTCATAACTCTTCTTCTCACACAGTCCTACAAATGTCACAATAAGCCAGGCGACAGATATTAAAATGAGTTAAAGGCAGGACCATAACTTCATTTGTGCGTTGTCACACGTATGAGAATTTGAAAGATTTGCCATATCAAGTGGCAGTAAATATTATGCTCCTAATGTTTTGGGGCATCTCGAATGAGTCACGTAACTCCTAATGGCAGGACGGTAACTTCATTCAAGCGTTGTCAAACATCTGAGAATTTGAAAGATTTGCCATATCGAGGAGTGGCAGTAATTATTATGCTCCTAATGTTTTGGGGCATCCCGAATGAGTCACAAAACTCTTCTTCTCACCCATGACGAAAAATCTGGACAGGCACATGCAATGTTTATTGGCTTCTGTGTTAAGCCCTCTAACTCTAACAGCTAACAACTAAATTGAGTTGTATCTAATCGTGTCATCTCTATTCCCGGGCGCACGCAAGAAGAGGGGGCAGGGGGTTAAGGGGAATGGGATAGTTTTGCACCCTCTGATGCAACATAACAACTGGCTGTACATGCACATTAGGTGCCAATACAAATTCACCAGAATTAGTTTCAGTAGACACAACTCATTTGCAGTACTCTACTTTGAATACATGATCAGCCTATTATCGGAGCTCACAGTAACAACTTCCACAAAGTATTCAATAACCACCAGGAGAGATTTTATTTCCTTCATGATATGTAAGACTCCTAATTTTTCCAGTCAGACAGTTCCTTTTCAGTGGGTTTGTTTCCCTAATGGGAAGCTTCCCTTTTAAGAGTCTAATTTTCTGCTTCTTATAGGTATTTCTCAGCATTAGACTATGTTGGAGCAGTTTTCTGGCACACAGGAGGCAGAGAGGGTGCCGGGTGGTAAGAAAACACCTGCCAGAAAGATGGGAGACAGCTGTGAATTATAACATGTTACAGAACAAGTATTAGAGGGTGTTCACTGTTCAGGTTAGAACATAAAACAAAAAACATATGCATCCAACCACCTTGTCTCCTATCTTTTTCAAAATTCTGATTACAGGGTCTCTTTTTCCTCAACCACCTGCTCAAACTAATAATCTGTAATGGGTGTAAGAGCCAAATGGACAGTGCAGCGGCTATTATTGACCTTTTTTTTTTTCAGAAGTGCTGCAAGCAATTGATATGGTTTTCAAAGGCAACGTAGTTGTGGCTGCCATTACCACTAGAGGACCCACTCTAGGCTCCAAAGGTTGGTTCTAACATCTACTTGAAATCCTAAAGAATATTATTTATTATTCTTTAGTTACATAAAAATAGTGCAAATGTTACTTCTAAAAGTTGACAGTACCTTAACAAAGTACAGGTCAAACTTAGTCCCTGAACCGTTTCACCTAGAAGAACTATGATGTAGGCCGCTTCTAAAACTCTCTCCCATTAGCAGAGATGTTTTGGTCCCATGACCAACGCAACCAGGATTGCTTGGTCAAAAGACCTTAGAGAATCAACTTTCTGTAAAAGGGAAATAATCACTATTTCTCAAAATCCCTCCAATTACTAGTCACAACTCAAAACACATCACACTATTTATCATCGAACAAGGTATACTGGTGGACTGACAAGTGGAAATGGAACCAATTCTAAGAAGGTTTTAAGCTTTAACAGTATGAAATCCATGAGCTACAACAAATCTTCGCAAACATAAAATAACATGAAAAGGTACAGAAAAAGAAAGAGAAAACTTAGATTTTTAATAGAAAAATTGTCAAAAAAGACCAAACCAGCATGAAAACCATAGAGAGAAAAGATCATAACCTCCAACCCCAAACAATTAAAGGTCCTCCTCAAAAGTTCCCCACTACGTTTAGGCAAATGTATGCATATGTAGGTTTTCAAGAAGCTTCATAAATATATATTGTCAAATTATATGGGTATAGATTGTTAACATCATAACTCTTTAAGTTTTGCAAGGAGAAAGATAAGTAGAATCAGAATCGATAGTTCAATGTTAAGAAAAGGAGAATAAACTCACTTGCTCATGACCTCGTATCTTCACAAAACCACGCAACAATTCTCGCTTGTAGTGACAATCACCACTCAAATGGCCAGCCCGAATCTATTTCACATAGAGACAAGAATAATCAAAGTGATCTTATGATTATGAAATTCCAACAAACAAAATACACGAGGAAAATGCGGGCATGGTGTTGCAAACCTCACTACACGCATGATGAGCACAATCAGTCCAGTCCAAGTTTGCGGCCCGACAATCGTCATATGCATGAATGAGCTCGTGGATAACCACTTGGTTAACCTCATCTTGGATGTTCAAGTGATTACTACATACCATTATCTAAACAACAAACATACAGACATATGAAGAAAAATGTTATTCACATAAGATTGCCATCCATCAAAAGAAGAGAAATACAGGTCCTATCCAACAGTTCGATGAGAAGTGACAAAGCAAAGATTAAAAACAAACTAAAATGAAATCGAAAAAAGTATTGCATAAAGCTAAGAAATTTATGATCAAGTCTGCATTCATAGAACAAGGTTTTATCAATTGAAATTCAATTCAAGCTCCTGAGCTCCCTATCTTCCCTGACCTTTTCAGTGAATAGGAAAATTAGTTTTACTATCCTCCTCTATTATCCAGTAACATAATTGAGCAAAAACTTACTCAGTAGACTCAACTGCACAAATGTATATTTGGTAATATTTAGACATATAGGTTCACAAAATACCACAAAACTGGTGAACAGAGGCAGAATGATAAATTAAATGAAAACTTTGTGCTGCATCAGTTTAAAACCGAAGAATTAGAAAAGTAAAGGTCAAATAACAAATCAGAAAGCATGGACTTCAGAACGATGATATTAAGCAAACATCAGAATTTAAAGCAAGACAAAATGATTAAAACAACCAGTCTCACAATCAAAGATCAATTTTCAGTAAGAAACTGAGGGCAGACTTAACAAATTGAGATCAAATGTTGAAGCAAGAATGTATTCAAATCTAACAAATTGAGATAAAATTTTGAAGAAAAAATGTATTCAAGTTTCACGAGTTGTGATTACCCCTTCTCCACGGACGTAACCACCACTTATCTGCTTATTGCAGTGGACGGCCTTGATGAACTTGTCCCCAATTCTGCATCCAGATTTCTCCAAATGTTCCCTTAAAAATTTCACCATTGGAGCTGCAATACAGGGGGAACAAATTTTAATTACGAACACACAGAGAAAGGAAGTTGATGAAATTCAGAGTCTTCGTGTTAGGGAAAGAAGCTCTAAAACCCCCAACCCTAGAATGGATCAACGAGAAAGATACAGAGAGGTGAAAAATAAAAAGATACTTCTGAGACTTCTGCGGATCATGTCTTCGCACTCCTTCACCGTTCTTCCACCGTTCACGGCGGACGAGTAGCCGGTAGAAGCATGTTTCAGATCGGCCGATGCCGCCATTTTCTTTGTATCTTTCTGCCCAGTCGGGAGAAGCGATGGTCTCCCGAAGCGGCGGAACTGGGTTCTTGAGGAAGCTTTTATCGTTCCGTTTTACATTTTTAAATTATTAGTTTTTAACCATAATTTTTTTCAGATATTTAACTATTCTTTTATTTATTTAACTTAAACATACATAACTAATTTTAAACCCGAATAATCAAACGAAAACAACAATTTGAGGTCTCAAAAACCAAAATACCAAACCACGTGGCAACAAATCCGGGCCAATATCGGTCAAAATAAAAAATTGAGCCCATTCAATATTGGTGGAGCCTATCTTTAAATTTTTTTAATTTAACTATTGTATTACAATAAATTAAAAATTGTTCATACATAACATATCATAAACCTATTATTTATTAAAGAGATAATTAATTATTAGTTCAATTTTAAAAACTTATATAGGTCTAAATTACTAATTGAATAATTCAATAGATTATATTTTTAAATATTATCAAAATAATAAATATATATACCCTTTATAAATGCAAGTCCATGTTTTTGAATTGCCGTTTTGGAGATAGAGTCTCCCTGAGTGATCTTAAACTAAATGTACAATGGGTTGCTCTTTTCTGGAGTGGTCCAAACTTGTAGTAGATTGATCGTCTTTGAATCAGCTGAATTGATTGTCGGTTGGCCTCATTAGATAGCCTAGGTATTTCTTTGTTTTTGGGTTGAATTTTAGGCCAATTCTTTAATCACCTTCAAGACTATATATATATTTTTATGTAATTTTAAATTTTAAATGATTATTATTTATGCAAATAGATTCATGCTATTATAAGAATATTATAAGAAATAATAAAAATATTATGAGAGCATAGTGTACCCACACACAGTGATGAACATATTTTTAGTTCCCAGTTAACGCGAATTTTAATTCACATTGTTAACGTAAATTTTAGTTCACAGTTTTTATTACGCAATTTAGTGTTTTGACTATGTTATGATATTATGGGTATAAGTTACTTGATTAAATAAGAAATACTATTATCATTTTGTACAATATCTAATTATTATTTATATTTTTTCATTATAAATACTTGTTGATATTGTATTTAAATCAGTGTAAATATTTTAACGGCTGAAATATTGAAGGTAAAATTTTACATTATTAATGTGAACTTTTATTCTCAATCTTCGTTATGTAATGTACTTATTATTTTTATTATGATGTAATATTTTGAGTAATAGAAATCAAGAAGTAATAAGAAACGAGTTTCTCATTTTGGAACATTTTTAGTAATGAGAAATAAGTTTCATCTTTGTAACATTCTGAATTTGAACATTTATATCTGAATTCTCAAACACAACCGCAGTAATAATACGATATTAATGTGAATTTATATTTTCAGTTCTCATTATATAATGCACTTATTGTTTTTATCATGTTACAATATTTTGTGTATCGAATACTTAATGTAATGAGAAATAAGTTTCTCATTTTATAATATGGTAATATTATTTCTCATTCAATGTAATATGATAACATTATCTCATAGATGAATCACTTCCCCCGTTTCCAACATCACAAAATCCTAACTTAGAGACATGAGTGCTTGTGCAAAGGACGTTAGCGCAGCTAAGACTATCATAATGCGATATGATAACTTATATGGTGATGACAAACACACAGTGTGACATGATTTCATAATGCGGACATAGGAATAATAATAATGAGAACACTGTGAAACTAAAATATTTAATTACATAATAATCAAAACATTATGAGAACATTGTGTACCTATATACAGCAATAAGAATTTTTTTAATTTCGATAAAAATGTGGTGTCTCATGATATTTAAATAAAAATATAAGAATAATTACATAATATTCTAATACATATTAATGAAAACTTATATGCGTCATGAACTATCAACAATGAGAACATAATGAGGACATTGTGTTTCACTACATAATAATTAGAACAATATAAGAAAATTAGATTATCATTTTATTGTGAAAATAAAAATTTCTCATTAAATTTTTTTTAAAATTTCATATTTAATACAAATTTTATTTTATAGACCTCTACAAAAAATTTCTAAAAATAAAAATATTAATAAATATAAATACATATACTGAAAATTGTATAATTTTAAATTTTAAAAATATAAACTAATTACATAAAAAAATTTTCTCTGTTGTTTAATTATCTCTCTCTTTCTCTCTCTCAAACACACACTTTCTCTCTCTATATCTTCTTTTACTCTCTCTCTCTCTCTCTCATTCTCGGTAAGGGCATTTTTAAAAAATGGCAATAAAAAAAAATATTAGAATATAAATTTTGTAATAGTACTTATTTCTAAATAACTGAATGAAATGGAACTTACGGCTGGAGTTTATTATTTTTCAAAAGTCAATCAACTGTTTCGACAAGAAAGTTATTCAATCAATTGTATCAACAAGACCGTTATTCATTAATTAACTTATCAAAATAAAATTCTAACCCATTAGTAGAAAATTAATAATATTAGAATAATTATATTTTAATAATCATATTTAAATATTATGTTATATGGAATGTTATTAGTAAAGTGCAGTGCAAACAAGTTAATAGTTATGACTTTAAATTTATGCCTTTTACCAAGAGACATTTATTTGTCTATAAAAGGTAACTTTTAGCATGTGTTTAAAACATTTTTTACTCCCTTTCTTTTTTGCTCGGTATATTTTATAATTTCGTTGAACAATTTCAATTATAGATAAGTTCATATTATTTCTAATATGCGTGAACGTTAGGAGGCTCAGTCATGATTTTGGTTGAATCTTGAAACTGTAAATTGTTTGTAAAATTTTTTATATTTTATAATTTCGTTGAACAATTTCGATTGTAGACAAGTTAATATTCTTTCTAGTATGCGAGAACGTTAGGAGGCTCAGTCATGATTTTGGTTGAATTTTAAAATTATAAATTGTTTATAGAAATTTTTGCATAATGAGACAATTACAGTTTTAAGACAACAGAATCATAACTCTCTTATCACAGGTCAATTATTTTTTTATATGTACTATATATATATATATATATTATGTATATTTTATTTTCTAAACAATCAATTTTTTAATTTAAAGTTAAATAGATCAGATTAGATATCTTTTGCAAATCAATAAAATAATTAATAACAGATTGTATCCATAGTCCGAGCCAATGGAAGTGACTGATTGGAATAGTTTTTAAATTTGATTTTTAAGAAATTTAATTTTTTTTCTTAAAAAAAATAAAAGTGTTTGAGATAATTTGATAAAGTAGATGCTAGAAGAAAAAAATAATAAATTTTTTTAAATTGTCTTAAAAGCCGTGCAAGCTTATTATTCTAAACAAATCATCTTAAAAATTAAATTTTTAAAAAAAAGATAACTTTGACTTATTAATTTATTTTAGTTTATATTTATCTTTTGAGTTTTTTTATATTTTGGATAGTTTTATTTTTTTGATTTGTTTGAATAAGTATAATAACTTGACAAATAATAATTTTTATATTAAAAATAAAATAAATAAATAAATAGACAACTACGTGGGAAAAGTAGTACAACCAAAATATCGTGTTAAGCAGTATGCGGTTAACATTACTGATAGAAAATGTTGACCCATCATTAAGACATTAACCATGCACCACCCAAGACTCGGTCAAAGAACACTCTCCATCGCTGGTCATTCCCTCCGTACAAATTCCCACCATCTCCGCGCCCTCTCCCTCTCCTTCTCCCTCTCCCTCTCCACCAACCTTATATAACTCTTCCAAATCTCTTCCCCCATGAATTCCTTCATTCTTTTAGTTTGACAGTATTTCTCTAAACCATTTTTAGAGAAGTGCTGCATTCTTTTAGAATCACTTTCATTTCAATCCCAAAACCCCAAAACAAATCCCAAAAACAAACAGAAAAACTCCAAAAATGGGTCGCCAATTGGTTATCCTTGCGCTCATCTTCGTCGCAGTCGCCGCCGGCGTCTCGGCGGAGGCACCAAGCACCGCCCCATCCCCTTCCACCAACACGATACCTTCGTCATCTCCCACCGCCACCCCGAAAGCTGCACCAACACCCAAGACCGCCGCTGCCACCCCTACGGCTACGACACCCGCCGCCACCGTCCCGACTCCGTCCGCTTCCACACCCACCGCCACCACTCCCGCGTCCTCTGGTCTAACTCCCGAGGCAGGAGCTCCCTCGGCTGAAACACCGGAGACCGACCCGTCGTCTCCTCCCGCCCCCGCCAGCGAATCCTCCGCCCCGGCCGGCGGACCAGTCGCCTCACCCAATTCCGCAGCTGACGGCGCTCCTGCTGAAGCACCCAACAGCGGTGCCGCTGCTTGGAAGGTCACATCCCTCGCCGGCGTTTGTGTCGCCGCTGCCGCGGGTTTTTTCTTCTTCTAGGCTCTTAATTAATACACAATTATTTTAAGTGTTCGTACTTTTTATTTAATTCACGAAAAAAAAAATAACGATTGGGCTAAATTGTACTTATTTACGTTAAATAAATGGCTGTATTATTCTTTTACTTCATGGGCATGTGGTTAGACAAATGTAGAAATTATGTGAAATGTAAGATAGTGAAATTTTAATATTTGGTAATTTTTTTACCTATTAACATTGGATAACTGAGTTTTTTACAAATGATTTTATATGTAGCTAGTCTGTTATATACAATTTGATAGCATTTTGAAATGCAAAAAAAATATGAGTTAGTTTACCACTTTTATAACAAATTAAATGTTGACTTTGTATATATAATATCCCTTTATATGTGTGGTCCCATTGACAACTAGCTTCATAGCTAGTTTTTTTGTTATTGTATTTTTAGTTAAAAAATTAATTAAGTTCAAAGTAAATTATTTAGTAATTTAATTTTTAAGTTAAGTTTTTTTTAAAGTTAATTATTTGAATAAAAAGTTAATTTTTTTTATTTTTTTGTTCAAAGTGGACAATTTTTTCATTCTATATATTTGATATTTACGATAATATGTAGTTGGTATCGGTAACAAATAAGTTATGAATAAATAATATTATTGTATTTTAAAAGTTGTAGAAGTTTGAATAGAATATATTTTAGAAATTTGTGTTTTAATTTAATTTTTTAATTTTTTATCTTTTTTATTTTTTTACCAAACAAATAATTTTAATTTTTTAACGTTTTTAGCCAAAAAAATTAAAAAAGGTCAAAGTTGCCCATAGTATAGATGTATAGAGATGGTAGAGAGTTTGTTAAGTGCCATTCTTATTTATGTAATGTCCAAATGTTTGTAAAAATCTTGTAGATGGTAAATAATTTGTTAAATGCTATTCTTATTTAATCAAGGTACGCGTAAATTAATCCGAATGGCATAAGACATTAAAAAAAATGTTTGTTTCTTCGTCAATAACTTGCTTATTTTCTTTTAATTTTTAAAACCCAATCAAATAAAAAAATAGCTAATAATCTCTTCATTGGTACAAAGTCATAGAGATGGATATGCTCGAGCAGATCCCATCCCATAATGTCCTGGGAGGGATGGCAATCTCTTCCCATCCTTAGCTTTTATTTTTCACTTTTAACTTCTTCTTCTCATTGTTTAAATCATGGTCATTCATCAAATACTGTTTTTCCTAACATTATATCCCTTTTTGCTTTCACTATTATTATCTTCCCTAAAGTTTGATAAATATCCCATTATAGTTTCGCCACCACCACTTCTGACTTTTATGACCTAACTCAGCCTGTCCTACCCCCAATAAGATACAGAAAAAGAATGAGATATTACATTATCGCACACCCCAACCCCATTACCAATGTTCTCTAATCAGCTGTGATCAAACAGAGATCTCAAGCTTAGTGTTAAATACCAACATGGATGCGTATAATTTTCCCCATTGACAAATCCAAACTACCGGGCTACTCTCGGATTCAATGAATGGTGTGCGTTGTGGTGTGGCCATGTTTGATAGTTAAAGTACTCGGAGAGTAAATTAATAAATAAGAGTTCATCAGTTGTAACTTCAGTATTATCTTGCTTGCGTTCTCATTTGCCATTAGTTAGTACTTTAAATGGTTAAAAATGAAAAAAAAAAAAACAAAAAAAAAACTTAGTCGGTGTGTAGTGGTGTTGAGTAATACTATACTGATTATATTTAGGGATCATTACATTTCAATACCATTGATATTTATTTGTGGTGTTTATGTAACTGTGTGGATTTAAACAATACATACCTACAAAATAATCAAAATGAGAGTCTAACGATGAAGTAGGTGATGAAGCTTCCATGTGTTCCTATCGTCGGATTCTTGTAACACAAATCTTTTGGCCGGTGGCCAATCAGAAACCCTATGATACTCATGCTAGATGAGCCTTGAAAGAAAAAATGTATGACAAGAGACAATATATATATATATTTTTTAGAATGAATGAGCATACATATAGAAGAGGAGAGAGATAGAATGTTAGATTGAGTTTGTGATTAAATTTAATGTGTGATTTTGGATTTGTGATCAAATGTAATGTGTGATTTTCTCCTACAGTAACTTAATCATGTCACTCGATCTACAAGTAATTTTTGTAATCTTTGTGCTTGATTAAATAATTCAAAGTTATCCAAGCATAAAATGAGGTGGTTTTTTTTTTCCTTTTTTTTTTAATTTGAGAAAAACAAATTGATTTTCGTGATATCAAGAGATGCTGAAATAAGCTTGTATTTGTATGTATCATGACTACCTCAAAATCCTAATAATTAAAATACATGTCTTGTGTGGTGCTCGAGTGTTAAATGGACGCTCACTCCTGAATGCGTAACACTAGAACGCTTATCGAGCTCTTAACACGCACCATGCTTTGGAACACCGATACTTAAAATTTTATCGAACACTTGACTAGCACTAATTATCACTCAAAATTGAAATATCGTTAACGGTCGAGCACTCAACAAGCTGTTATTAATTTAGTGCTTACTACTAGACGTGAAGGCTTTCTACGCTTGTTGAGTAACGATCATTGCTCTGATTTTTATGATTTTTCAAAAAAGCCTTTTAGATATAAGATACAGAATGAATTAAAGTTAGGTAAACTAACTCGTGGGATATGCTTGTAGAAACATTGAACTGCATCAATGACAAGAATTATTTGAAAACTAGCTTAACCCATCACAAAATATTTATAATACCATTGTTTTTTTTAAAAAAATTTTATATTAATATTTAAATCAATTTACACGCAACTTAATTTATAATATTTATAAGTTGTTTCCGTCCCATAGCATAAGATTTTTTAATATCACTAGAGGATTTGAACTTCTCTAACATTTATATAATGCAATCATCCGAATGTGAGATCACCGTTACTAGATATAACATAATTCTTTAACTACATGAGGTTTTCTATGCTGATTTCGTTGTATATTGTGATGTCAGGTGCAATGATGACATATGCCCGGGTTGGGTTTTTTTTTTTTAATAAAAAAATTTATACTAATTGTTGAATTTTTTGAGTAAAAATTTTATATTTTTCTGAACTACCTCCGTGTTTCTCAGGGAAAATTAGTTAAGTTTATTAAAAAAAATTTACTAAAAATCAAAATAAGCAAAATAAAATATACAAATAAATTATTGAGGATGTTTGTTTAAACTTATTTTTTAGCTTTTAACTTATTACTAAATAAAAAGTTAAGAAAAATTTAATATGTGTACATACTTATAACTTTTTGCTTATAACTTTTAATTATAATTCAACAAACACGAACTTCACTGCATAAAATTATAATCACATATTTTCAAATTATAATTCATTTATAAATTCATAATTTTTACCATATTAAACACCCACATTATCCCAACTAAGCTTGTGTTTAGACTAGTTTTTTTTATAAATTTTTTATTTTTTAGTTTTTTTTGTATAAAAAAGTAAATGTAAACAAATGTAAAAAAAGTTAACTTAGGCCAAATTAATAAACTTTTTTAAAGGCTTTTAAGCAATTTTTTTTAAAAAAAAATTATATCAAACATAGGCTAAGTCTATAATATAACAATTTTATAGGAGCAGTTATTTTCTATTCCAAGGGCATGGCAATATGATGCTCTAAGCCCTTGGAAATCACACGATTATGTAAAATCATTCCTACATACAGATAATTTATAAATTATGTAACTTCAAAATATTTTGGGACATCATGCGATCGTAATCTTAAAACAGCTAATAATTTTCCGTTCCAAAATTTTTTTTTTTTTGATCAACGTCATTTTTCTCTACCAAAAAAAAGTCCGAACAAGGAAAAAGGTAAAACGTCAATCATGATGAACCAACAAAAGGTCGCTAAGCCTAGAAGAGGGAAGGGTTGATTTCAATGCCCTTAATTATCTCATCACACTGGAATGTAGAGGAAATGTTTCCCCTCAGCTCTTTTTTTTTGGTAAAATCCAACTATGTCACGATCATGACTTCCCATCTTCATTCATCTCATAAAAATGAAAAATGCATCGATATTATTCTATTTTAATTTGGACCACATATTTATTTAGATTCTACATAAAAAATAATAGAATCCATATAAACGTGTAACCCAAATAAAAATGAAACAAGGCCCCATGAGGCATTTAATAACCCCCCAATTCTCTCATTACATTTTACAGAAACAAACATTATTAGAATGTCATAAAAGTCTATGATTAGCTCTGTAATTCCTTTTAAAACACAGCCTATAAAAGGAATCCTAATTTGTTGATGCTGAGACCTTTATAATTGTGATTTTTATTTATATATATTTGTGTTGAATTAAAGTCATAAATCTACCCCAAAAAAAAAATCAAAATGTGTAAAATTGTATGGCGACTAGAGGCTTGCTAATAAATAGGATCATATGAGTTTTAATAGATGCGTGGAGAGTGAATTAAATAAATAAAAATGTAGAAAAAAATAAAAAAATATCAAAGGTATTGAGATGATCCTTGAGCGGGAAAATATAATTTGTTTGAAGGGTCGAGTTTTAGCTGTCATGTTTTTATGTATTTTTTGTCTTATTATTATACATTTTTATCTGTGGACGTAGACAAGTTATGTCGAACTAAGTAAATTTTTGTGTGATTTTTCTTTGATATTTGTATGATTGTACTTATGATTATATTAAAAAATTAGTGATAAATTCTAACCATTCACCCAATTGTCAAGGGAAATGAACGGTACGCATCTTTTTATTTATCTAAATTATGAAATTCAACATAAATTTAACATTAAAATCCATAATTCAAATAAATAAGAAAATAAGTATTGTTAATCCACTTTGTCAAGTGGGTAAACACATTTATTATCCATAAAAGTCTCCTATTGCAATAATGGGCTTCACATTTTTAGAAACAGAGGTCAACATCTCTGCATTTGTAGATGGTGACATGCCTTTATTAGGTCTCTAACCCATGAAGCCTCCATCAACAGCCAATTATGGTGAGAGGATAAAGATTATTTTTATTTTTTTAATGATAACTAAGAATTTGACGAAATAAAAGACGACAGAGCCTTCAAGTGCTCTATGACGACGTATCGGCAAAATAAGTCTATCGATCAGTAATCAACGAAAGACCTTTCGATACTCAAGTTGAATAAGTATTAAAATAGAAAATGTGTAGAGAGATGAAGTTCAATGTATGTACTTTTACCTTGAGTTAGTAGGTGTATTTATAGAGAGAAGGAGGATTGTTTCATATGCCTTGGTGTGTCATCCTTAGTATGTGTTTATTTAGGTTTAATATATTTGTTAATTTGTTACCATTACATATGATTATAATTATTAGGGATAGTAGTTTTTATCAAATTCACGGATACCCGACCATACTCGAAACATTTTGTGTGGGTTTTATCCGGTTCAATAATAATTCGGGTCAAGATAGAATTTTTAAAAAAAATACCCGCAGCGGGGCAGAGGCGGGGCGGGGGATGGGCAAATTATACATTTCCCGTAAAAAAAACCTGCCCTATGGCATCCCTAATAATTATAATTGGAGAGCTAGAGAGTCTATATATACATGTGTGTGGGTACGTTTGAGCTTTGACATTATTGCTGCTTGCTAAGAGAAAATGGAGAGTGAAAAGACGTTTGTTGTTCTTGGAATTTTAATTCCTTTGGCTCTGGTTGTCGCCGGTGGAGCTGCTCGGAATGGTCTGTACCGGTGTAGTTTTCCGGTGATCTACAACTTTGGGGACTCGAATTAAGACACTGGCGCTTTCTCGGCAGCAATATATCCTGCACAATTCCCGACGGGCGAGACTTTCTTTGGAAAGCCAACGGGAAGAGTTTCAGATGGCCGTCTCATCATCGACTTCATGGGTAAAATACATCGTAAATTATGGCTAAGTTTTCTCGATATGTAACAGTATCATAAAAAATTATTAAGTATTTAATATATTACAACAGTATTGTCACATTCAATAGATTTTTTGAGATAAATGATTCGCGGCCCATCGAGTGTCATATTGGTCGTTTTTGTCTTTTTTTCTTATTTTTTCTAGCTATAAATGAATTTGGTTTTTATGATTTTGTATTAGGATCAAAGATTGTGTTTTCGTGCGAAAACGCAACACTTACAAAAACTGATTATGTTTGTGCGGAAACGTAATTGAATCTCAAATTTCAGCGCCAACACAATTGCCCATTGTTGCGCGTCATGACGATTTTATGCATTTAAAAAATGTACTTAGAAAATTACTCGTTTTTTTCCAAAAACACGATGAGTTCACAAAATCACTTGTTTTCATGCAAGACGACGATTTTATGCATTATTGTGGAAAATGCATTGTGCTTCTAAAATTGCAAATTATGATGATCTTTTGCATTTTTTTGTATTGTGTGTGTGTGCAGCTAAAGAGTTGGGGATACCATATTTGAGTGCATATCTGGACTCACTTGGAACAAATTTCCGTCACGGTGCCAATTTTGCAGTAGGAGCTGGAACTATTAGGCGCCAGAATGACACTGAACCATACATTTGCCCATTCTATCTCGGCGTCCAGACTACCCACTATGCCAATTTTAAAGCTCGTGTCACTGATCTTTACAAACAAGGTAATTTCAAAATATTTTCACTCAGAAAATTCTTATTATTCATGCTACATAGATTATTTTTGTTTTAGTTCTTAATGATTGATAATCATTGACAGAAAAAGATACAAGTAGAATACTGATGCCTAATGACTTCTCAAAAGCTCTCTACACTATTGATATTGGTCAAAATGATGTCGTTAGGTCAATGTTTGGCCGTTCTATAGACGAAAGACCCGATATGATTAATCGATTTTCTGCAACCGTTGAGGTATTTTGCACTATTTTTAAATTAGAGTTCTGTTACTGATATCATTCACAAAATGGAACACAGTTATCTTAGGTAAAAAAACACTAGTAGTAGTAGTAGTAAATAAGTTATGAATAAGATATATTATTACATTTTAAATGTGGTGAAAGTTTGAATAAAATATTCTAGGACTTTGTGTTTTGATTTAGTTTTTTGACTTTTAAGCTTTGTTTTTCTTTTTTGCCAAATAGATAATTTTAACTTTTTAACATTTTTACCTAAAAAGCAAATACCCAAAGTTGTCAATAAAGGCCTAAGAAAAACGTTTAAATATTTGGCCACACAAAGTGTATAAGTATAATTGAAGTCATTGTTTGGTATTTTTAAAAAGCTATTTTTGTTAAAAAAAAATTTAAGTTTTAAACTAGTTAGTTTGACATATTTAAAATGTCTGCTAACTTTTCTTCTTCTTTTTTTTCAAAAAAAAAATCTATCCACGTTTGAAACACTACTTTTTTTTTAGAATAAAATGTTTATAATACACTCAGAAAAAAAAAATTAACTATTTTGAAAATTAAAAAAAGTCGTGTTGTTATCGAATATTATAATTTAGAAGCAAAAATAAAGGTACATTAGATATTTTAATAAAAGATTAAAAAAAAACTATCTTAAAAAATTATTCTAAATAATTAAATTTTTTTTCTTCTTTTTTTTAGAAATTCCTAACAATTGGATGTAATGACAGGATCTGTATAACAAAGGGGCAAGGACATTTTGGGTACATAACACTGGGCCGAACGGATGCTTGCCGGAATACCAAAGATTCGCGAATCGAACGGTGGAAAATTTTGACAAGAATGGATGTATCAACGGTTGGAATGAAGCGGCGTCGGCGTTCAACGCACAGCTCAAGGAGCGACTCATCAAGCTGAGGGAGGACCTCCCTCAAGCCGCCATCACTTACGTAGATATTTACGCCGCCAAGTACAAACTAATCAGCAACGCCAACGAGCTCGGTAATCATCCCAACTTCATTTTGACCAATTGCGATCACACAATAGTACGAGTCTAAAATGGGCCCAGGTCAGCCCGACTTATTACTGTAGTGGTTTGATTTGGGCTCAGACAAGGCCGGATTCCGATCATATGTGGGCTGAGTTTGGGCCTTAATTTTAGTGTCGGAAGCTTGGCATGCTAATGGTTGGCTAACCCGAGGCCCGTTTAGAGGCTCGACCCAATAATATACTATTGTTTATTATGTATAAAAATTAAATAATGTTTTAAAAATGACGATGATTATTATAAGCTTATTTACAAACAAAAATAAATATAAGAAATGCATAATATACTATTGTTTATTATCTATAGATGCAATAAAAATAAAAACAAATATAACAAAATTAATTATTCAAAAAAATTCTAAAAATCCGAGCTGAAGCGACCTGCGGCCTTGGCCCGATGCCTAGGCCGGCAGATCCCCAGGTGGGCCTTCCCCCTCTAAGAAAAACCCAGTCCAGCCCAAAAATGCTTTTAAATTGATTTGGGCCTATTATAAGTTTTTTTTTTCTTTCAAAAAAGAAGGCAAACAATGCTAAATAGGGTTGTATTTTATAGTAAATAGGTAAGCTAAAAGGAGATTTTTTCTTTTTTTTTTAAAAAAAAAAAAGAAGAAGAAAAAAGAAAAAAATCACAAAAATTAAAAGCTATGATTCGTACCATTTTTTGATGTTTATTGGGCAGGATTTAGAGACCCGCTGAAGCAATGCGTACAGAAGGAGAAGAGGAATTGGACGGACGACGTCGTAGATGTGTCGTGTCCAAATCCTTCAAAATTTATCAGCTGGGATGGGGTCCACTATACCGATGCTGCAAATCAGTGGCTTGCTAAAGCCATTCTCAACGGCTCGTTTTCAGACCCTCCACTTCCCATAACCCAAGCTTGCCATAGACAAGCACCCATGTGATCCTACCTCTCTCTAACCCAAATAAATAAATAAATAAATAATTAATTAAATGATTTCCCCCATGTATCAGATCTTCAAATGTTCGCTACTAAGGTAGCAGAGAGGGAAATAAGATTCAGCGTTGTGTTGGTTTCTATAATTTTTTCTTATGTAATTTTGTTGTTCTTCTCCTTCGATTTAGAGAACGAAGGAGACTGAATCGGTTTACGAGATTGAATCGGTTTAGTCAAGCTATTTTTTTTTATCTAAAATAAATATATTTTAATTATTTAAACAGTTTATGTTATTGCTTATAGTATATATAATATTACTGAAAAAAATCAGGTAGATTAGATAACGTTAACTCTTTTAACAAATAACAATTATGTTAATAAAAAAATAAATTGTGATGTTTATTTATTATTTATTTTATTAATATAAATATAATTTTTTTTAATTGGGAGTACATGGGCAAGAGGGAGGGGAGGAAATAGGAGAGGAGAAGGAAAGAAGAGGGAGGAAGAGAAGTAGAAGGACTGGAACCGCGGACTACCTGGGTGAGAAACCTTATGAGAAAACATAAAATTACTAAGCTGCTAAAGCTTCTCAACACAAATGTAATTTGTTAAGCCAGTTAACGATATTCGATCAATTTAAATTTTTATAACAATAATCTATACATTATGAATAATAAAATAAATAATTTAAATTATTAAAATAAATCTATTTTAAACCAAAAATTACTCCGACTGAATCGGTCCACTCCCATGAGGGACAGGAAAGAAGGCAGAACCTTCGTTTTATTATCTTTCTTTTCTTTCGATAAAAGAAGGGGAAGAGTCTTCTTTGACGAATCGCTATTGTTGCTGTTTAATTAGTTTATGATTGAATTAGTTTTTTTTTTATTTAAAATTTTTAGTTTAGAAATTTTTTAAAGAATTAATTTTTTTTATTTAAAAATTTTTAGTTTAAAAACTTTTTAAAAAATCTATTTGTTTAGGCTCTTATTATGATTAATTGACTTTTTTAAATATATTTTTATATTTATTTTTTTAATAAAAAATCCAAAAAATAAAAAAACCTATTTAAAAATTTAAGCCAAATACATGCTTAGTAAGATATGTGGTTTTTATATGGTACGAGTTGTTGCTTTATTTAAATCTTATTTTATTGAATTTTCTTGGCTCATGACTTTGATGGATGATGCCTTTTGTGAGATTTTCACCAAACATCTAATAGAAAGTACACTTTTTTTTTTTTGAAAAATGGGACAATAAGTTTGCTTGGTCACTGTTTGGCATGTCTAAAAATTTAATTTATAAATTATTTAAATATTTAAAAAAAAAAAGAAGATGAAAAAATGTTATATTGTTTGGGATAATTCGTTTAGATAATTTTTATTTTTATAATTTTTTTTTATTAAAATATTTACAATGTTATTACTTTACGCTTTTAACTTGTATTGTTTGGGATTCTTGCATGATTTTTTAAGAATAGAATTAATTTTTAATTGAAAGTATTATACATATTTTATTCAAATAAATAAAGTTGTATTTACTTTTTTTGTTGAGAAATAAAAACAAATAGTTAATTATTTTTGTTTTCAAAAAATTGTAAACAATTTTCAAAAATTTTAAAAGTAGAAAAAATATATTTTCATTTGTTTTGTAAACATGCTTTGATTGTATCTATTTTTTTTTCACTACCTCCGACTATTACATCTGGCTACTGCCTTCAACCACCAATTTCAACTACCACATTCGGCAACTCTCTCCGACCACCGCATCCGATTATTTTTCTGGTTAACACATCCAATCACCATCTCCAACTACTACCTCCGACGCCCCTCGTTACATCTTACTATCATCTCCGGCTAATACCCTTTGTCACCATCATTCGGCTACCACCGTCGATCCCGCTCCGATGACCGTCTCTGACCACCATTTTCGACTACTATCTCTACTTCTTATTATCATCACCGGATAACACATCTGGTCACCATCTCCGACTATTATTTTCATCCGCAGCTTCCAACTAATACTTTCTAAATATTTATGTGTCAAATATGTTTTTATTTTTTTATAAAAATAAATAAAAACATGTTTTTTATTTTTTGTAAACAAAAAATAGAAAACTGTAAACGTTACCAAACAGTTCTTAAGAAATAGAAAAAATGTGTTTTAGCTTGTTTTGTAAATAAATTTTGATTAGATTCATCCGTAACCTCTAACTACCACTTTTTAAATATTTATGTTACCAAACATATTCTTATTTTTATTTTTTTATAAACATAAACAAAAATAATTTTTTTATTTTTCATAAATAAAAAATAAAAAACTGTAAACGTTATCAAACGAGCCTAAACTTTTGGGAATACCAAAACACAGCTTAAAAATTAGTTTTCTTAAAAAGAATTTTTTTAAAAAAAATTTCAAACAAAAATTTTAGTTATGTCTTTAGTAATTTTTAAAAATATGATTATTTATTTTTCAAAGTGTAAAAAGAAAAATTAATCAAAATAATTTAAAAAATCACTAAAAAAATGTAAACAAGTTTGGAAAAAAGATCAAATCATTTGGAAGGTGAATTAAATTGATCAACATCTAAAGATCGACCGTACCATCTGTTAACTAAAGAGACCAGTAGTAGGCTGGAGTGTTCAATAGTCTCTAAAAATTTATGAACAAATTCAATTTGTTTTTGATAAGTTGAGTTAGTTCGGTTTTGTTAAATAATTAATTAATTTTAGATTTAAAAATATTAAATTATTGTAGTTGGTTTATAAATTTTTTTAAAACTAACGTAACTCAAAACTTGAAAATAAATATATAAATTCCATAAAATGTCTAAGTTGAAAATAAAAAGAGCGAGATTTAAGTCGCTCAATTTGATATTTTATACAAAAAAAAAAATTAAGTCACTCATATAATAAGATATATTGATTTTTTATAATATTTTATTAAAAAAATATTTAATTTAATTGAACCGCAATTCTAATCTGAACCTATCCGAGTTTATTCACGTTGAGTTGAATTAGTTCTAAAATATAAATAATTTAATTTTGAATTTAATATTTTAAAATAAATATAAATAATACAATTTTAAAATTAATATTTTAAAATAAATATTAACCGGATCAATTTTGAATGAAGTTCTAAATCGAACCTCTTGGCCGACCCATGCCCTTAGTAATAATAAGTGTAAGCAAATTGAAGTTCCGTACACTTGTGGGGGCCTGTTTCCATCAGTGGGACACCTCTTCATCACATTTTCCATGTGTACTAATTGATTGAATAAGTGACTCAGTCAATATTTCAAGTAGGGGTGTTTCTCAAAACTAATGTTCATAATTTTTAGTTTTATATTATTAATAAGTGAGGGTGGATAAATGCTGTGAATTTGAGGCTTAGCCCAAATAGATGGGATTAAGGCCCCGGAAGGGAGGTCAGCCCAAAACAGACTACTCTAGTACTTAAAGAAGTTCGGACCATACAAGTTCAGTCCACCCTAAAAAGGGGCAGTTCGGACCAATGAAGCCCATGTCGGCCTCTTAATGGGAAGATAAGTTTCCGTCCTATATACGATTTGATCGGCTATGTGGGATAAAAACAAATCAGGATGAGATATACTAAGAAATGATTCGTAAAGAATCAAGAGACAGAACCTTAAGAGAATTCAGCCTCATAAGGTTTCAATTCCTATGAAAAGAAAGACACTCTCTACCTATAGGTATGCAATTCTGAGCCCAAACTCTTGATTAGAAACCTCTATAAGAGAAATCTAACTTGAGTGTCGGAGTGTCTCCTAGTCAAACCAGACCGGAGGGCACTAACGGTGTTCTCTGCCTTGTAGGAGTTCGACGGCGGAGCCAGAAGCTTTCAGTCAGTTCGACGGCGAGGAGTCTAGCCCATATTCTATTCGGGGTCATCAGTATTGGACCAATTCACTTGGTCCTGATTGTGCCAAACAAATAACCAATTTGTAGCGCGCACAATAAGTCATAAATTTTTTTAAATACTTATAAATGTTTTACTATAATTTATAAATTTTTTTATTTTAATTACAAATTATAATTTTTATTAAATATTTATAATTTTTATTATAAATTATAATTTATAAATTATTAATTTTAGTAATATCAAGCGCCACCCGTGTAAGGCTCATTGTAATTGTGATTATATTGGTAGTTTATATGATGTAAAATGTATTGTTCTTAGTTAGATTTCATTTAAATTTCTCTTCTAGAAGGAGGATAGGTCATGTAGGTGATGACGGTGACTACCATAGTGGATGGTCCAAGAATATAATTGGGTTATATATATATATATATATATATATTAATTTTAAGTTCATTTAACTTGTGATTTAAAATTAGTTTTTAGTATTTTATTT
>JAOTRH010000001.1:26540011-26567253 GCA_034768845.1 Heliamphora exappendiculata
GTTCTCACAAGGGAAGGTTCAAGGCTAACCGCTACCTATCCTATGCAGGGACTTTCAGTTGTCTATCTCTCTTGCAGGCAACTTTGTAATCGGGGTTTGTACTCTCGCCAATTTCATTCATGGGAGGATTGTTGGAATTTTTATGAATTCATTAGCTATTGAATTTCAGAATTCAATAGCTGAATTCAATTGCAATTGAATTGGCAATTCAATTGGCAATTGAATCCTGAGAATCAATACCATTCATGACTATTGATTCTCCTGAAACTCACTCATGCTGGAAGGCTTATATATGCTGTCATCTTTCAGTATTCAGAGAAAAAGAAAAGGAGTGAAAGGCAAAGGTAAGAAGAGACAGAACAAACGAAAACAGACAGTAGAGGTGAGAAAGGAGAGATACAACTCAGAGTATATTGCAAGCTGTAAGAGAGATCCTTTGTGGTGTTCCAACGATCGTGTTGCCATTTTATCCTGGGAGAGTGATGTCGGTGGAAAACCTACAACACCCTCGGTAGGCGGTGAATCATTCTTAAGGAAACTGCATTTGCAGGACTCGATTTGTAAATTCTATTTATGTTATTTCTATTATTTTATTTTCTTGTAATTTCATATTATTATAATTGCTAAAAGTTAATAAAAATATATTTTCTGGATCATCGAGCATGTATATATTTTACTTTGGCATTAATTTATCTCCCAACAACTATAATATGAGATATGATTAAATATATTTGTAATATGCTTCTATACAATGATATGGCTTAGTTGAACTCCAACCCTTAAAAGATATAAAAGAATAAAGATATATATAGCATTATCATGTATACCATTCGTTTGGCTATCTGTTTAAAGCCGTCTTAAAATTGGTTTTTTCCCATTTTGCTTGAAAACTCTTCAAGTCAAAAAATTTCGTTTTTCAACTCAAATTTTTTTAATATTTTATTCTTTTTACGTAATTTTCTTTTATATTTTTTAAAAGTATTATAACTTTTATAATACACATTTATTTTTTATAAAAATTATATTTTTAAAATATATTGTCAAAATCTATCAAATAAGATATATATTAAATATAAAATTATCTAAAAATAAATTTTTAAAAAATATAATAATAACTTTAAGCAAAGTTTTTTGCCATATTACTTAAAGTCGCTTTAAACATTTAACTTAAAAGCGCAACATGTTCCAATCAAATTAAATTTTTAATTTTTTAACTTAAAGTGATTTAAAGTTAATTTAAAGCAGATTGCCAAAGGAACTCATAAGATAAGTAGTTTGAGATTGGATTTAATATCTATTGGGATCCACTTATGATATGTTTGTTTTTTCAAATTGTAAAGGATATATAATTTGAAGGAGTATATCTAAATACCAAGGAAGGGTTGGTATATTATACCCCTTGTATTTGGCTTGATGATTTTGTGCATTTTGTCCACAAAAAAGTAAATTTTTCTAAAAGAATGCTTTGTGGATGGCTTCCAGCGACAAACGACTTTTTCTAAAATATTTTGCATCTTTTTAACAAATCAATTTCCATTCATATCCAAAATAAAAACGAAAATTATAATTGGTATATGTATATACCTAAGTGCTACATATATATAACTTTTCGTTATTAATTTAAGCTATAAGTTATAAATTTTTTTTAAACACCTACAACTTTTACTACAACTTATAACTACTTTTTATTCTATTTTAACTACAAGTCACAATTTATACCAAACACTCATAACTTTTGTTACAAGTTATAATTTATAATCTACTAATTTCAGTAATACTAAAACACCACAAATATTATATTCAATACATTTCATATTTACTTGTATATTCGAAAGTATTCAATATTCACTAATTTCTTTTCGAACAAACAAATTACAAGATGAGATAAATGATACTCTTGGATGTAATGCATTTTTTAACCTTTCCATATCCGGTCAAAATGCCATAAGTCCTTATATCGCTAAACAAACAAGCTCACAACGTTAAGGTATCAGTTTAATTTAGAACCTCTCCACTGGTAAGAAGAAGAATCCAGCGGAAGAAATCTTATACAAACAAACAAATTTTTAAAAATTATTAACTTTTATTATATTACTCTAGCTGGTCCTATTTTAGATTAAAAAGTAGTGTCTTTGATCATGTCAAGTTTAATTTAAATATCGATTGATACGTGTCATATTAATTGATGCGTATCACAATTTTGATCATATAATATATTAATGTCATCAATATTTATTAATACATCGATCAATTCATATATACACCATGTGATTTAATACTATTATTTAAAATCATAATATCATGCATGAGTGCTTAATTCTATATATAATTGATATATATATATATATATATATATAAATAATGGTAGAATAAACCTTTTAATAATTTTACCTTTTAAAAATAATAGTGAATAAAAATAATATAAAGTAAAACAAAATGTGGCAGGTGAGATTAAATAGTGTACAGTCAATCACTGTCTTAAAATAGATGTTCTTTCTTCCATGAAAGATCAAGCTGAGTAGATTAATTTCAAAATGCAACTCTCACAAGTCTTCATCATACAATATTCTCGTCCACTAAAAGTAGATAAACAAATCACAGCTCACAAAACATGTTAAATTATGGTAAAATACTCTCGTAAAAACCTTATCTCGAAAATGTTTTTTCCTCTCATTTTCACAATTTTCATCTCAATTCTTTAGAATTACTAATAAACTAATTTATGATCAAAATTGTGAGCATATGAGTATTACGAAGGGGCGTTTGACAACGTTTACTGTTTTTTCTTTTTTGTTTACAAAAGATAAAAAATATGTTTTTGTTTATTTTTATAAAAAATAAAAAATAAAAACATGTTTAGTACATAACTATTTAGAAAGTGTTAGTTGGAGGTTGCGGATTAATATAATAATCAGAAGTGGTGGTCGGAGACAGTGATCGGAGCGGGTGGTCGACAGTGGTGGCCGAATGGTGGTGACCAAATGTGTTAGCTGAAAATAATAGCAAGATATAGTGATGGTGGTCGGAGATAGTAGTTAGAGATTGTGATTGGAGGTGTTAGCCGAAAATATAATAAGAAGCAGTGATGGCGGTCAAATGTGATCAAATGTGGTGAGTAAAAGCCGAAACGATAGTCGAATGCGGTGGTCGAAAGGGGTGGCCGAATATGGTAGTCGAATGCGGTGGTCGAATGCTGTAGCCGGATGTAATAATCAGAGATAATGAAAAAAAAACGATACAATCAAAACATATTTACAAAACAAGTGAAAACACATTTTTTCTGTTACTAAAAATTTTGTAAATTTTGAAAATTATTTACAGTTTTTTGAAAACAAAAATAATTACCAAACATATTTTTATTTACAATTTATAAAAAATTTAAAAATAAAAGAATAATAAAAAATATAAACATTATCCAACGGATCCTAATTATTTTGTAAACTACTAATAACCTATTTAAACTTCACAACGGACAATAATAATACTTATTTAAAACATAACAATTTATAATCATAAATAATAATAATAATAATAATAATACTTATTTAAAACTTAGCAATTTATAACCATAAATAATAATAATAATAATAATAATAATAATAATAATAATTTACTTTTATCAAAATCTTCAACATATTAATTACCCAAAAAAAAAAAATCTTCAACATATCATACCTTAAGAAGGGTTGGGTATTGCTGATTGCTGAAACTTCATGGGAGATGTCTTTGGAAGGAAGAAATTTGTTGACAGAAGAAGAGAGAGCACAAAACTGCATATACACAACTTTATGGGCATCTTCAGTTGTGCTCTCTATCTTCTGTCAGCATGAAGAAACCCTAGCTCAGGCTCAACACCTTCTTCAACCCAATTCTTATAACTTTGCCTGCTGCTCCATGAAAAACATTTTTAAATAATTCTCTCGTCAGTAAAAAAAACTTGTCAAACTTTAAAATAAATTTAAATAATCTTATGTTAACAAAGAAAAGAATAATTAAAATTAAATAAAAAGAAAGAAAAGAAAAGAATACCCCAATATAATTCATTATCAATTTAAAAAGCAAAAAATATATATATATTAAAATATTAAGACATTTTTAAACATACCAAGAACTGAAGAGAGATGGAGCTAGGGCGATTAAACCATGGAATAGAAGAAAGAATTTCTTCAAACTGATGAGGATGACAATTTTGGAACCAAAGGGAAAGCTGAAATATTATTAGATTCTCTGTTTGGTTCGTTGGAAAGCTGAGGTTCAAGAGATTGTAGCGAGAGGGTAGGGGGCTAGTGGATGGTCCTTTCTTGACTTGTAGAGATGAGATCTATAGTCCTCCCGACAAGTGAGTTTTTGGGTTAGGCCTCGTCTGGTAACCATTTAACTTCTACATTTAGAATTATATTGATTATTATGGCCCCGTTTGGCAAATAGTTTAAAGTTGGCTGTCGATAATGTACATTTAAATTTACCTATAAATTAATATACTCTTAAATTTACCCCTATTTCAAAATAAAATGTTGAGAATCTTTAGATTATTTTTAGAGTATACTCTGATCATAAATAGCATAATTCAGATCATTTATTTCAAATTATGAATAAATTTTAGTGATATATTTCATGAGTTTGTAGCATGTTTGTTTCTATAAAGTTTAAAAGGCTAACACACAAAAAGCTACCTAATAATTCTTTACTAGCGAAGTCATAGTATTTTTTTGCTTATTTAGCTATTTTTTTTTTAAGTATTTTTTTTTTTGTTTTTCTCATTTTTTTTCTTCATATTTTAACTAAAAGTTTAAATTTCTTAAATTTATTTACTTATGAATAATTTTTTTTAAAAAATGGTTTGAATTAAAGAATTTCATTAATTTTTTTAAAAAATATCTTATTTTTGAATATTTTCGTTTTTTTGCCTTCTTAAAAATTATTTTAAAAGTTTGGTTAAAAAGACTAATTCAAGGTCGTTTTTAGCTTTCACTTTCATAGCTTGTGACTTTAAAGGGTCTGGTGCGACGTGTGTCGAAATTTTATTTGCCCTTTTAAACAAACAAGGAAGACTTCTTCTTATAAGGATTTTGTAATTGACAAATGACTCAAGTAGTATCTTTACCCGTATCAATAAGAAAGCATCTTTCTCTGTGCCTTTTTTTTCTTTTTTTTTTTTTTTTTTTGTGTTCGGGTTAATTTTTGTGAATCTCGATCAATTTTTAATGGACCAATCGGTCTAATTTCACCGCCCATATGTGAGATCCAATTAAAATCGAAATAAAATCTCATATAAATTACCTTCAAAGATTTAATAGCACTTAAAAAATTTTTAAATCTGAAACCATAAAAAGAATAAACCGTTAAGTTCTAATTCTTGACCACCAAATATGATGTAGAGAAACGTATCGGCTAGAAGAACACTAATACTGAAATTCACAAGTTTACTTGAATTAGAAATACTCTATCCAATAACAAACATGACAAAAATAAAATTATCTAAAATTCTTATTATTCATTAAACAGAATGGCCATAAGGTCAGTACAATTTATTTATAATGGTAAAATTCTAAAAGAATATACTTATTAAAAAAATAAAATTCTATCAAATCTCTAATTAATAGAAAAAATTTTAAAAGATAAAATCCTAACAAATCCCTAATTACTAGAAAGCGTAATAGACAAATTGAATAATATAGAATTAGAAAACATAATTTTTTAGAATAATACCAAAACAAACACTAAATAATCTAATATTAGGAAACCTAATCTTCTAGGAAAATAATACTAAAAGTATTAGGTTTTTAATAAAATTTTTAATTCTAAAATAAAAAAATTTAATCTTTTATGGATTCGAAATTGCGCCTGCAATGTCTCTAACATATGTTTTTCCATAAAAAATTTTCTCCCCTTGATGGATATTCAGCAAATTGGAACCGTCATTCGTCAATTCATCCTCCACATGAGGATGAGGGCTTACCGGATGATGGCATGAATTATTCACTACCTTCATGGCTGAGATTCGTTCAGTCAACGCGGTAATTCCATCACAAAGCTACGTCAGTTCCTCCACTCGGGCACCTTGTGTAAGGTCGTCTCGCTCATACACTTCTTTGATAGCGACAAATCTACCCCCTCGTCCCCTGTTGGCAGTATCTCCTCGTGCCATAGTTATGTCTCAAACAAAGGTTAGGCTCAAATACCAACTGATGCAGGAAAGCGTATTAACTTGAAGGACATTAGCACCGAAATTCACGAGCCTACTTGAATTAGAAATACTATCTCCAATAACAAATACAACAAAGTGAAAAAGTATCAAGAGTCGAGCAAACCAAAGACCAGGTCAATTGAACTATTGAGAATTCAAGCCGCCTCTCTAATACGGCAAAAAAAACTGTGGAAGCACAAGCTAATTAACTCTAGTCACTCGAGTAACCCAAGCTGCCCAGGCTACTTCAGTTGCTCGAGTCCTCAAGCGAGTTTCAAATATATCTCTGACAGGTGAACCTACATATGATTACTTAAGTTATGTAGAAATTCAAGTTCTGACATACTCGAGTTACTGTCACCACCAGTGGTTCGACCAACTAAATTACTCGAGTGACTCGAGTGGAGTTACTTGAGCATCATGAGGGCAATTAATTTTGTCCTACAGGAAGTTGACGTTTATATAAACCCCGAGTAACCTAGTGTGACTCATTCGAATGACACTCTCTCAGTAGCTCAGTTGCCCAATATTACTATTCACTATGCAGAGATGCATAATAATCTATAGCACAGGCTATGGCAGTAGTCCTAACTACATGACAATACTACCTTGACATAGATTATGAAGATAGCACAGACTGTATTATTGCCACGATACAGGTCGTGAAGATATCACATGCTGTGTAGCTCTGATTACCTAATTACAATGACATAGCACATGCTGTATTATTAGACAAAATTAGTGATTGCATTCTAATCCCCAACAACTTGTATCAGAGTTTCGAGTTAGGAGGTTGGCGAATACACATGACAGAAGAAGAAAGATCGACAGGAATCGAGAAGTTGGACGGTTCGAACTTCGAATACTGGAGGATGTAGATAGAAGACTACCTGTATGGAAAGAAGCTACATTTTTTGCTCTTGGGATCTAAACCAAAGGACATGAAGGATGAGGATTGGGCGTTGCTTGACATGCAGATGTTGGGGTTATTCGATTTACATTTCCCTAGTTAGTGGCACACAACATTATTAAGGAGAAGACTACGGCAGATATGATGGTGGCACTGTCATGCATGTACGAAATGCCATTGGCAAACAATAAGGTACATCTTATGAAGAAACTATTCAATCGTAAGATGGCCAAAGGTACATCCATTATACAACATCTAAACAAATTTATTACCATTACACATCAGTTGTCTTCAGTAGATATTAATTTTAATGATGAAGTCAGGGCCTTGATGTGTTAGCTTCACTGCCAAACAGTTGGGAGGCTATGAGAACGGCAGTGAGTAACTCTTCTGGTAAGAATAAACTAAAGTTTGATGATGTTAGGGACTTGATTTTGAGTGAAAAAGTTCGCAAAAGAGATTCAGGTGAGGTATCGAATTCGAGGTTAGATGTCGAAACAACTTTGAATGTTGAAGCACATGGCAGAGGTAATGATAGAAATCAGAACAAGGACAAGTCTACGTCTATAAGAGGCAGAAGCAAGTTCAGGTCGGGATGGCAACCTGAATGCTGGGGTTGTGGCAAGACTGGCCACATCAAGAAAAATTGTAAGGAACAGAAGAAGAAGGCTGACGGTGAGTCAGCCAATGTTTTGACAGAAAACGTCAAAGATGCTTTGCTCTTATCAGTGGACAGTCCTATTGATTCCTGTGTACTAGACTCAGAAGTCTCCTTTCATACTACGGTGCACCGAGAGATCATAAAAAATTATGTTGCTGGTGACTTTGGAAAAGTATATTTCACAGACGGGGAGGCGTTATACATCATGGGCACTCGGGCAATGTCAGAATTAGAGTTCCAAACGGTTCAGTATGAAAGATACACAAAGTACGACATCTACCTAAATTAATGAGAAATTTGATTTATGTTGGACAGTTAGATGCTGAGGGTCATTCATTGACCTTTGTTGGTAGCACATGAAAAATCACCAAAAGAGTTATGGTAGTAACTCAAGAAACAAAGATGGGGTACCATGTACATGACCACAAGTACAAGGGATACAATAGCACTAGCAAACAGTGGTTCAAACATAAGTTTGTGGCATCAGAGGTTTGGGCATATGAGCGAAAATGGGATAAAAATTCTACAGTCAAAGGGCAAGTTGCATGGTTTGAAATATGTGGAGTTTGATTTATGTGAAGGCTACATATTCAGAAAGCAATGGAATGTCAATTTTTTGAAAGGCTACAGGGCACCAAAACCAGACAAGCTAGAGTTGGTACACACAAATCTTTGGGGACCTTCCCCAGTTGTATCTCTTAGAGACTCACGGTACTATGTTACATTTATAAACGACTCCAGTAGGAAGGTACAAGTTTATTTTCTGAGAAATAAATCTGATGTGTTTAAAGTTTTCAAGAAGTAGAAAGCATTGTGGGAGACTAAAATCAGGTTAAAGCTGAAGTGTTTGTGGTTAGACAATAGAGGTGAATACACAGACGAAAAATTTAAGGAGTTCTACGTAGCCAGTGAAATTAGGTGGAAGAAGATAATTCTATGGACGCCACAGCAGAATGGTGTGGCTGAGCGAATGAACAGGACGCTAAATGGGAGCCAAAAGTATGAGACTGCATTCTTGGCCACCCGAATGTTTTTGGACTGATGCAGTGAACACGACAGCGTATCTTCTGAATCGGGGACCGACAGTACCGTTGAGTTTCAGAATTCTAGAGTGGGTATGGAGTAGAAAAGAGGTGAACTTATCTTTTCTAAAGGTCTTTGGTTACATGCCATATGTTCATATTGATTCTGATGCTAGAAGTAAATTGGAACTAAAGTTCAAAGTCTATTATTTTATTGGATATGGTGATGACGAGTTTGGTCACCGATTTTAAGATGACAAAAATTGTAAGATCATCAGAAGTAGAAATGTGGTGTTTAATGAACAGATGTTGTACAATGACAAGTCAAAGGTTGAGACAGACAGTGCGTTGTTAGAGACAAAGAAATCTAAGTTCGTTGACTTTGATGACATTTCTGAAGGAGCCAAACATAATGGGAATGAGAAAGACAAGGAGAACGTGAACCCACAAGTGGAACACAGTACATTAGTGACAGTAATCATAAGGTATTCCAGGAGCATCAAACCGCATTAGCGGTTTTCACCGTCCTTGTTCTACATACTACTCACTGGTAGTGGTGAGCCAAAGTGCTATGCAAAAGCTTTGCAGATCGAGTGTTCGATAAAAGGGAAGTTAGCGATGAAGGATGAGATGGATTCCTTGTTGACAAACCAGATATAGGAGCTGACAAGATTGCCAGCTAGTAAGAAAGCGCTGCACAACAAGTAGGCCTACAGAGTAAATGAAAAATATGATCGCAGCAGACGCTATAAGCCAAGATTAGTTGTCAAGAAATTTCGACATAAGGAAGGAGTTAACTTCACTGAAATCTTCTCCCTGGTTGTGAAGTTGACAACAATCAGAACAGTGCTGAGAATTGTTGCTACAGAGGATCTGTTTCTATAAGACTGTGTTTCTTCACGGTGAGTTGGAAGAAGACATATACATGTGCTAGCCTGAGGAATTTACAGTGAAATGCAAGGAAGACGTAGTCTACAAATTAAAGAAGAGCTTGTATGGTCTGAAACAAGCTTCATTGCAGTGATACAAGAAGTTTGACAACATCATGCAGAGTATCGGGTTTACAAGACTTGAGGTAGATTATTGTTGTTATGTCAAGAGTTTTGATAGTTCCTATATTATCTTGTGATGTACATGGATGATATGCTTGCTGCTAGACCGTGTATCGAGGAGATCAACAAACTAAAGAAGCAAATGTCAAAATAATTTGCTATAAAGGATTTGAGAGCTGCTAAGCAAATTCTTGGGATGAGCATAGTTAGAGATAGAGTTGAAGGGACCGTGAGACTTTTCCAAGCAGAGTATGTGAAGAAAGTGCCGAGCAGGTTCAACATGGATGGTGCAAAACCTATCAATACACCTTTAGCTAGCCGTTTCAGTCCAACTAAGGATCAGTCTTTGAAGACAAAACAGGTGCTGGAGCAGATGAGCAAGGTCCCATATGAATCAGCTATTAGTAACTTGATGTATGCTATGGTCTGTATACCAGACTAGATATCGCACATATAGTGGGGGTAGTCAACAGAGATACAAGCAATCCAGGGAAGCAACATTGGGATGCTGTCAAATGGATTCTGGGATATTTGAAGGGGACTACAGATACGTCCTTGTGTTTCACTAGGACATGATTGAAGCTGCAGAGCTATGCGGATGCCTACTTATCCAGCGATATTGACAGTAGGATGAGCATCACTGAATTTATCTATACCCTAGGTGGCATAGCAGTGAGTTGGGCCTCAAAATTGCAGAAGGTCGTGGCTCTTTCTACGACAAAGGTAGAGTATGTTGCTGTGATAGAGGCTGAAAATGAGATGGTGAGGTAACAAGGTCTCATAGATGACTTGGGTAAGATGGTTGATAGAGGGAAGCTCTACAGTGACAGTTAGAGTGTCATATTTGTTGCTAAGAACCCAGCATTCCAGTCTAGGACGAAACACATATAGTTGCGGTATCACTTCATTCGTTCGTTACTGGACAATAGTCAATTGAATCGTAAGAAGATTAGCGAGGCAAATAATCCAGCTTATATGTTGATAAAAGGAGTCAACATTGACAAACTAAAATTATGCTAGACTTTAGTTGGTCTTCAGGGTTAGAAGACAAAAGATGGGACACACAGGTTTGAGTGTTTATTTTGGTGGTTTCAAGGTGTTGGTGAGTTTGATGGGATGTCTCAAGATTTGGAGTGATTTTATTTTAAGTGGGAGAATTATTGATTTGAGTGAAGAAAAACTAAGAAATTGGTTTGACTGCTCGAGTGGTTGTGTCTATAGGTGAGATACCAAGAGCATGTTTTGACCGGCTGATAGACCGTTTGAGCGGTCTATGCGAGGGACGCCTGTTATAAGCTGCTAAGGTTGCAGCAGTCACATAAGTTGTGTTATTTTTTTTCTGATATTTTGTATTTCTCTCCCAGAAACCCTTCTTCCTTTGTAACCTTCAATCATAATAGTAAAGTGTGTGATCCCGTGAATGTAGGCACAAATTGTCAAACCACGTAAATCTTATATTTGTGCTTGGATTGTCTCTTTTTCTCTGCTATGTTTATTATTCCATGTTGTGTGTTCGTGATTAATCTTGGGCGGGATTAGTGATCGTGTTTTAATCCCCAACATCATGCACCTCTCAACAACAGCAAATCTGCCCCCTCGTCCTCTGTTGGGAGTACCTTCTCATGCCATGGTCAGGTGTTAGACAAATGTTATGTTTTGATACCAATTGATGCAGGCAAGCGTACCGGTTAAAAGGACACTAGTACCGAAATCCACGAGCCTACTTGAATTAGAGATACAATCTCCAATAACAAACACAACAAATGATTTTTTTTTTTTAAATTCTAATTATTCAATAAACTGAATGGCCATAAGATCAGTACAACTTATTTATAATAGTAAAATTCTAAATAAATCAACCTATTAAAAAAATAAAATTCTATCAAATCCATAATTAATAGAAAAAAATTCAAAAGATAAAGTCCAAACAAATCTCTAATTACTAGAAAACATAGTAAAAAAATTGAATAATATAAAATTAAAAAACATAATCTTCTAAAATAATACCAAACGGAAGACAAATAATCTTATATTAGGAAACCTAGTCTTCTAGAAAAAAAAAATACAAAAAGTATTAATTTTTAATAAAATTATTAATTTTATAATTTAAAAAATTAATCTTTCATAAATTCAAAATTGCACCTGCATCATTAAACAACTCCTTGCGATTCCGTCTTTTATCTCCTTTTCATCCATCTTATCAAATGTGAAAATTCTGAATGAATCCAATTTATTCCGAAACTTTTTCATCTTTGAATTCTAATTATATTAAATCCATCGCAAATAGATTTCAACTTCATTTTTATTTTTTAATACTTTTATCAAACAACTTCTCTTCTTTTCTCTACCACTCTCTTATAATAATTGATTAGCAAAAATTATTCATTAAAAAATACTAACTACCTCAATAGGCAGTGAATAATAAATTTATTAATAAATACTATTTTTGTTTGAGGATAAAAGTAAAAATCACTTCTTATTCTTATAAAATTAAATACAATATCCACTCCTAAACAAACAAAATATATACATAAAAGAGATGTATTTAAAATTATATCATTTATATTTTATATTTATTTATATATTTAAAAATATTTTATATGCACCAATTTATTTCTAAACAATCAAATGAGCCCTTTAAAAAATATTTTGGAGATGCCACGTACGCTATTAGCATCAATTTTGGTAAAGAAACGTCAAGAAGGTCCTAGTAAAAAACAAGGATATTAAAAGCAAAAGGTTATAAATTATTGTTATTGGGCACGCAAGGGAACATTCTATAGCATTGCACTAATTAAACTGGAAGTTTCGTAGAACTTAATTTACAAAAAAATCCTTGTCCTTAAATCACAAAATCAATAATTTAATCACAAAGAAGAGCCAAGAAACTTCAAGATGTAACCTCAATTTCCCTGTATATTCGCTACATAATTCTTTCCACTCTCTCATCAATCGGTCACACATTCAAACTACGTTACCCTAGCAATATTTACTCCTCATAGTCCAAACTTTAATTTTTCTTCTGCAAGCAACACGTTCACCATATCCAGTTTGTTGAACATGTGCCCGATCCTGAGCACCCCAGTAGATTGGAAGGAGACTCCGGAAGCTCACGTGCTCGTAGTTGATCTTCCGGGGCTCACGAAAAAAGATGTAAAAGTGGTGGTGGAAGACAGGGTGCTACATATAAGTGGGGAATGGAATGTCGGGGACAAGGAGGATGATAAGGATGGAAAGTGGCACCGTGTTGAGCCAGGGCAAGTTCTGCCGGAGGTTTTGGCTACCGGAGAATGCGAAGCCCGATGAAGTTAGGGCATCAATGGAGAATGGAGTGCTCACTGTGATTGTTGCCAAAAAAGAGGTTAAGAAGGTGATTGAAATTGAGGAAGTTAAAGGCTGAGTGCCAAAGTGAGGGATCATTTAATTTCCAGTCTTGTTTGGAATAATGAAAGTGTTTTGTAAAATTGTCTTGGCTGTGGTTGTGTGTGAGGGTGTTTTGGACCTGATGTGTCATCTTATGGTGAGTTAATAAGAACAGTTTATTAACTTCCTTTATAGTTAAAAGAAGGAATAATTAGTCTTAAAGTCTAATTCTTAATTGTAATTAGTTCATTTAATTTTTTTAAAATTTTTTTGATTTATTGTTTTAAAAGTTTTAAGGTTTAAAGTCCTCTAATTTAATGTTTAGCAATTTTATATATAAAATCACCATAATGACTCAATACTCTTTTAATTATTTGATACAAACATTCCCATCACTATATATTTATCAACTTTAGTCATCGTCAACGACTTTTTCCGGCCATTACCAGTGAATTTTTTTGGCCACAGTTGACAACCTTTTTTCGGTGACATTTCGGGGACTATTTTTTCGACAACTTTGTGGTAATGGTTTTTGGCAAATGACCTGCACACTAGAATTAATAATATTTTAATTAATAAATCAGTAAAAATAAAGGAAGAATGTGTTGTGATTTAACCCCAAATTTAATCAGATTTGATTCGATCACGAATCTTGTCGTTTTTCATTTTTGACACAATATGAAATGTCTATTTCGTGATTAATAATTACTTTTAATATAAAATATGTTGAGTGACATTTTTTTTTTAAAAATTGTTAACTACCTAGCGTCAGATAATAGCTAAAAAGTGCATAGATAAAAATAGACGAATATCTAGGTAAAGTGCATTATTCTTATTTACAAAAATTATAAGTTCCACCTTTAAAAGCTTTTCTAATTTTTAATAACAACTAAGTTATGTAAAATAATCATTAGTAAATATAACAAAATAAAAATATATATTAATAAAAATGTTTCCAGTCTTGTTTGGAATAATAAAAATGTTTTGTAAAATTGTCTTGGTTGTGGTTGTGTGTGAGGGTGTTTTGATCCTGATGTGTCTTCTTATGGTGAGTTAATAAGAACAGTATTAGCTTTCTTTATAGTTAAAAGAAGGAATAATTAGACTAATTAGTCTTAAAGACTAATTCTTAATCGTAATTATCTTAATTTTTTTTTAACTTTTTAAATTCATTATTTAAAAAAATTTAAAGGTTAAGGTCCTTAATGCTTGGCAATTTTATAAAAAAAAATTACCCTTATGACTAAATACTCTTCTAATTACTTGATACAAACGTTCAGCGCGTCATCACTATTTATTAATTCTAAGTTATCGTCAACGACTTTTTTTTACCACTACCAGTGATATTTTTTTTGCCACTATTGGCAACCTATTTGGGTGACATTTTGGTGACCATTTTTTTGGCGGCTCTATGATGATTTTCGACGAATTTCCTACACACTAGATTTAATAATATTTTAATTAATAAACCAATAAAAATAAAGGAACAATTTCTATTGTGAAAAAACCCCAAATTTAGTTAGATTTGATTCGATCACGATTCTTGGCTTTTTCCATTTTTTACACAATATAAGATATTCATTTCATGATGAATGAGAGCATAATAATCATTGGATTTAAAGTCTAACCTAGAATGAGAAGTATTTGGGCTACCAATTAAAGAAGTTCATAATTTCGTTTAGCTTAAACTGATCGGTCAAAACCATAGAGAGTTTGGTCCTGCTCATACGAGGGGTAGCCTACGACAATTAAGCCCAAATCAATCCTAGGTTACGAGCCAAGAAAACTCCATTTCTAATACGACAGTTCAAGAACCAGAGTAAAAGCTTTCTAGAACAATTATAATTGTCCAAAGATAAGGCAGAATTTCTGGTAAGCCAGAGATTAAGGATAAGAGGCAGAGTTCTAAGATGACCCAACCTCTCTGATTTTAAGCCCTATATAAATGAAGGAACTCCATATCCCCAAGTATGCCATTTAACTTGAACGTCAGAGTGCTTTCCGAACAAATTAAGTCAGAAAACACTAACGATATTCTTTATCCAGAAGAGTTCGAGAACACCACGTACAGCATCCAGTTAGTTCGGCAACGAGAAGTTCGATTCGTAGTTCTGTTTGGGATCATCAAGTTTGAGCCAATTCGATTGGTTTTGATTGTGCTATCCAATTTACAAGATGCACAATTAATAATTATTTTTAATATAAAATATGTTGAATGACATTATAAAAAGAAAAACTGTTAACAATTGAGTGTCGAATAATGGCTAAAAAGTGCATAAATAAAAAGTATATACGAACATCTAGGTAAAGTACATTGGTGGTATTTAGCATTGTTAAAGTCAATAGTTTATAGATTGTAATTTATAGTAGAAGTTGTGAGTATTTAGTAAAATTTGTAGTTTGTAACTGAAATAGAAAAAAAAAATTAATTATAAATTGTATCAGAAGTTGTTAATATTTAAAAAAAATTTATAACTTATAATTAAAATTAATAGCAAAAAATAAAAAATTATTAACAATAGCTTAGCCACACATCCCATTGTTAGTTACAAAAATTATAAGTTCCACCATTAAAAGCTTTTTAAAATTTTTAATAAAAACAATTAAGTCATGAAAAGTAGTCACCAATAAATATAACAAAATAAAAATATTCATTAATACTTAGAGTACGAGAAATCTGAAATGTTTGTATGAACCTACAGTGATCAATGGTGGAGCCAATACGCCCAGAAAGGGCATGTCTCTCTCATTTTTTTATATGTACATTATTATATATAAAAAAATAAAATTATATATCTGCACTCATAAAATTTGTTTAGTATCCATCATAAATATAGAACTATTCTATTATGTTAATTTTTTATAAAAATATTTGCAATCGTGGGTCTTAAAATAATAAATTTTAAAAGATAATATTTTTAAAACTTCTACTAGGTTTGAACATTTTTGTGGAAGTATACATTGTAATTTTTTATATTTATTAATAATTGTTTAAGTTTTAGCAATATTTTATTGTTTTGGTTATAAGAAAAATAAAAATTTTAAGTTAATTAGTGCCCCTCTAATCTAAATTTTTGGCTCTGTCACTGACAGTGATGTTTTCTTAATTGACAAATTTTATAAAGACATTTAAATGATCTGAATAGCCAACTTCAATTTATCCACAAATGACTTGTCCAATCAAAAATGCCACTTAAGAGGGAAACGGTAGCACTCAAATCTAGATGAAATGAAAAAATAAATATCAACATTAAGATAATAGAAACCACCCTTTTCATATACCGAACTTTTAAAACAGTAGTAATTACTCATGCCTAAAGGCACTTTGAACATAATTTAATTATAAAATTAATTTAAATAAGAAATAATCTTTTTAATTATTAAGGTAGATTTTTAAAATATTTTTATTAAGTATACACTTAATTTAAATTAAAAGTAACGAAATAGGTGATTTACATATATATTAAATATACATATTTAATTAAACATAAAAAAAAATTTTAAATTTGAAATAAAAGAAAGAAAAATGTCGAATTTACAATTAAATGTGTGAGAAAATCTAAATTACAAAGAGAGAGAGAGAGAGAGAGAGAGAGAGAGAGAGAGTAATGCTACATAAGATACCTATCAACATCAATATCCTTGTAATTTGTATTATAAATAACATAACTTTTTATAAACTATTCAAAAAGTCAGGGCTTTTAATCTTTATTGGGCTTTTAGCATCATGTAGTATTTGGGCCTAACTGCAGAAGAATATCCATAAGCACATACATTTCCTCGTTGTTAACCCATATACTTAATCACCAAAATACCCAATAAGGATCAGGGCAATCATTTTGAGCTTCATTGGATAGTTTAATAACAAGTGAGGGAGTTTGGCATTTTTTTTTGGTATTGTTAAAATTAATAATTTATAAATTATAATTTATAATAAAAATTATGAGTGTTTCGTAAAAATTATAACTTATAGCTGAATTAAAAAAAAATAGTTATAATTTGTAATAGAAATTGTAAATATTTTGAAAAAATTATAACTTATAACTAAAACTAATATTATAAAGTTAAAAATTACTAACAATAGTTTTGCCAAACACCCCATTATAAAGACTAATTATGTTAATCGTAAACGTTTTTTGGGCCTTATTGCGCTCCATCTGCCCAAATTTAAATGGAAACAAGCATGCACGTGTGTATACTAGTTATTACTCATATTTAAATGCACTCAATCATTTAATTTTAAT
Source organism: Heliamphora exappendiculata (assembly GCA_034768845.1). Taxonomy (NCBI): domain Eukaryota; kingdom Viridiplantae; phylum Streptophyta; class Magnoliopsida; order Ericales; family Sarraceniaceae; genus Heliamphora; species Heliamphora exappendiculata. Next base: position 26,557,451 of record JAOTRH010000001.1, read on the forward strand.
AATTTAATAGTTAAATGAGAAATAATACTAATAATTTAATAATTAGTTAATTAGCTAACTGTAATGCACTTAATTAAAAATATAACCTTGTTAGTTTGTTAATTTATAGATGTAAAAAAGATAAATAAAAAGTAATAAAAGTAAAAAAGCTAAATTATTATTTTTATTAAATTAATAAAAAAAATATCAATGAATATGTTTTACTTTTCTTCATAGAAGAACATGAAATGAAAGATATGATAAAATAAAAGGTCAAATTGACTCATTTTTCAATTATTGTACATTTTACACCTATACAAATGACACATATGGACTAGTGATTACTCGTACCTAATTGCTTCTCTGTCTTATTCAATCATCAAACTTTCATTTCTTTCTTTATCTTTTCCTCACATTAATTTCACCTTCCCTTATTTACTTTTAATTATTCCTTTTATTTTTATTTTCTCTTAATGGGTTACCCAACCATTAATTCACCACTTATCCATTATAAAACTGTTACTTTCTTTTACATTCTTCAATTCTTTATCCACATTCCATTCTTTTATTTTATTAATTAAAATACTGAACCAACATCAAATGCAGCTAGCTTATAGAAATCTCTCCATATTCCCCAATAAGTTATGCAAAGTCATTGAGTAATAAATAGCTATATAACTCACCACGATAATGGTCATTTCACGGACCTCACTCAAGGGACACGGCACCCAAATTCGTTTTACGGGAGCTAACACGAGGGAAACGCTACCCAACTTGCGTAAATTTTCGGTCTTTCACCGCGAAGCTAATTAAGCCCAATTTATTCGTATACCAAGCCATTTTTTATTTTTTAAAGGAATACCCTGATAAGCATCCTGATACCAAGCCATTTTCTTTATTAGTTGCATTAATTATTTCACTTTCCCTTTCAATATCATCAATTTCAAACACATTTTTATCAACCCATTTTTAATTCTCGTGTCACATCATTCAACGTATAAAAGAGCTCATCATTTCGTTCCAACAATAAAAGTCTCATATATGCATACACTCAACATGGTTTCTCGCCATTTAATTCCTAATTCTAAAGTCATTTATAATTCACGGTTCATTTATTCATAAGGCCCACGTACATAATCACAATGTATAATTATTTTATTCATCTCAAATTCAAAATCTTAAGTTCAAAGTCCACATTCATGTAATTAACCCACACTTAATACAAAGCCACTATATTTCTTAGACTTTATGAAATTTTTGTCTTATAACAATACAAGTTATGTTCTTTGTTCAAACCTTTGAATTTTTAAGATAATATTATAAATTCAAGTCATAAAATTGAATTCAATATCTAACAACAACGTATGACTCGACACTTCAATTCATAAGTTATCATCACAATAAAAGTGATGTAACTCACTAATTACTTTATTTTCATGAACCTTAAGCTTTATAACATCATTATTTGAGATTTATAGTCCAAGTGTTAGTGGATATTTAAATTCAATAATAAAATTTTAACTTCAAACTCATACACTAACAAATTACATAATTAAAAATATTATTAATTTAATTATAAAATTTAAAATTTAAAATTTAGTTATCGGAGGCGAGAAAAACTCGTAGTAAGCAAGACGGAGATGTGTGGAGACGGCGTAGGGTGGAAAAAATTGTTATTCCTAAATAAAAGTGTCCCATTTAGAATAATTACTTATTTGTTTATTTTATTTATTTTTAATTTTTAGTAAATTGTTTTGTCGTTTAGATATGCTATTATACTTTTAGACTATTCTCATTGAAATAAGTCGAAAAAGTAAATTTTTTTGATAAAAATATAAAAAAAGTTTTAAAAAATAAAAGTAAGTTAAAATGAAGCTAATAAGTCAAATTTTCTATTCCTTATTTTCGTTTGTAGTAAATTTTTTATCTTTTGAAATTTTTTATTTCTTATTTTTGTTTGTAGTTAAAAAAATTATCTTTTAATCATTTTTTCTACTTTTTTCTAGTTTATCTCATCAAAGACAATTGGATTAAATCAAAAAATTTAGTCAAAAAACAAAAACCATTTAAACATAGCAAAGAACTAACTTGGTATTCAACTTTACAACACGATTGTTAAGCTTTTGAAATTGCATATTTATAATTATAAAAAATATCTCAATACTGTAGTGGTATATATAATTAAAATTTTAATTTGTAAAATTTTTTGTCATGACCTTCCAGGATTTATGAATGTTTCATTCATATTCGAAATAAAAATATTAAGAGAAATAATTTGGTACGACGCGTTGAAGATAATTATATAATATTTTATATTATTGTAGGATCTATTATATTTTTTAATGAGATTAATTACACACTAAATAAATAATAATAATAATAATAATAATAATAAAAAAGTGAAAAAATTCCTTTGACATGGCCAATTGACCCCCGCAATGATGTATGTAAAATCACCCCTGCCGTGTAGCATTGTTCACCTGTTAGTTTCAATAAATAAAAAAAATTAATGCATATTAAGTATATCATTCTTATTTTTATTTTATTTTTTTTACGTAAATAATGGTGAATAGGTGGGATTTTGGGCCATTGTTGTCTTCCCCCTTTTCATAAAATTGAATTTGGATTCACCTAATAAGTGGAATTGTTTATTTTGTGAGAAGTATTAATTATATTCCTTATTCAAAAAAATATAAGTGATCAAGTATTAATGATTACATAATTTGAATTATATTTTTATATGACTAGATAATTATTCTTATCTAATTAATTTAATTTTTTATATAAATAAATTGCTTGGTAGGATTTGTCGAGCCCAACAGTTAGGTTGGACTAAGGGCAAGCCGAAAAGTAAGTTTCGGGTCAATAATTTTTAGGCTGGTCTACTTAGATTAGTTTACCATGTTCTAAATCTGACTGATTTCAAAAATAAAAACAGCTATATGATCATATACAATTCAACAAATACACTACTGTGAATAATTTTTTTTCTCAACAATAATATGCTTGGTAGGGTTCGTCGAGCCCAATAGCTAAATTGGACCAAGGCCAGGTTAGAGCAAGGTCAGGTCGAAAAGTAGATTTTAGGTCAATAACTTTTAAGTTGGTTTACTTGGATTAATTTACCATGGTCTAAATCTGACTGACTTCAAAAATAAAAACAACTATGTGGTCATATACAATTCAACAAACACACTATTGTGAATAATTTTTTCTCTCAACAATAATATGCTTGGTAGGGTTCGTCGAGCCCAACAGCTAGGTTGGACCAAGGCCAGGCCGAAAATTAGGTTTCAAGTCAATAACTTTTAGGTTGGTTTACTTGGATTAGTTTACCATGGTCTAAATCTGATTGACTTCAAAAATGAAAACAACTATGTGGTCATATACAATTCAACAAACACACTATTGTGGATAATTTTTTCTCTCAACAATAATCTGTTTGGTTGGGTTCGTCGAGCCCAACAACTAGGTTGGACCAAGGCCAGGCCGAAAAGTAGGTTTCAGGTCAATAACTTTTAGGTTGGTTTACTTGGATTAGTTTACCATGTTCTAAATCTGATTGATTTCAAAAATAAAATAAACTACGTGATCATATACAATTCAACAAACATACTATTGTGAATAATTTTTTCTCTCAACAATACGCATTAGAGAGTGAATAATAATAAATTTTAATAAGTAAGAGTTTAACTCTAATTAATAGAAATTTATTATTTTTGCTAAAAAAGTAATAGATATATCTTCAGAATTGTTGTAATTAGACATAAATTATAGACAGTCCACTTACTTGGGCTGATGGTAAGACAAATAAGCCCAAATAAGAAAACCTGGGCTGGCCCATCAAATAGGTATAGAAACTGCCCATGATTAGATTTTTAAATGTCAAAGCTCATTGTGTGGGCTTTCAGAAGGGCAAGAACATTATAATTATTATATACGTCAACATAATGGCCATGTTTGGGCAAAATTACTTATTTGTTTATAAGTCAAAAAATAAGTCACATTGTTTAAATAATCAAATAAGTTAAAAATAAAAAAATAAGCAAATAAGCTCGTTTAAATAGCCAAATAAATAAATAAGTTGACTTATAAGCTAAATAAACTCTTTTGAACGGTTAAATAAGCAAATAAGTCCATTTGAGTAATCAAATAAGTAAATAAACAAATAAGTAAATCCATCTAAACGGACCAGCTTCAATGGAATTTAACTTATTTGCTAATAAACAAATAAGCAAACCACACAAATACATTACAATAAGAAAACACATCAAATCAGTATATTATCGTTGTATTTTTAACTTTTAAGTGGTTTAGCATGTTTTTTTTAAATAAATTATTTGGAATAATTGGTTTAAAATAATTTTTTAATTTTTGTTAAAATATCTAATATATTTTTATTTTTTTGTTATCAAATTACTATATTTTGAATAATAGCACAACTTTTTTATTTTTAAAAATTAAATTAAATTTGTAATTAAAGATGTTGTAGTTATTCTATTAATAAAAATTGTCTAAAATGTGTAGTAGTTTTTTTTTAAATGTCACACACTATAATTTAAAAATTAATTTTTTTTAAAAAGTGCCAAACAAAGAGTACCTAATAATGTTGTGAAAAGTAATTCAAATAATACAATATTACGTCATTTTTATTAAGTAGGTGAAAAATATAATTTGCTTAATATATGTTAAATTTTCGAATAATCTCCAAAGAATAATGTTATTATTAATAGGGTTCTAATCCCTCTCTCCTATCCCTCAAAACAAACAGGGGTTAAGATTTCTGATATGGCTCACCACCTCCTTCAATTGAATGGCTGAGAGAAGACCAGCGCCAGCAAAGAAAGATTTGCCATTTGAGACTCCATACCCAACACAGTGCTGCAAGATTCACTCAGTTCTGAACAAGAATCACCACCAAGATTTCACAACTCTCTCTCTCTCTCTCTCAAATCCACAAGCTTAAGGTATGAACCCATGTCTGCTTATTCATGATGCTTTTGTAGACTCATAACCTCAATCACAAGCCACACTTGTTGTTTCTTTCGGTTTCCCCATTTTCATGCTACAATTTTAAAATTTGCCGATCTTGAGGCAAATTAGCATGCCTTGAGGGATTTTACCGGTTTTCTATAGCTTTTCTAAGAAATTTTCCCGAGAAAATGCAAGCTCTGAGCATCTGGCCTTCGAAACATGAATTTTGGGTAGTACCCAGATTAGACATGGAAGTTTCCCAACTGGGTTCGTCTTCGAGGTCTAGCCTCGTATTGGTTTCTAGCAGTTCAAGGTGCAGTAAGGGTGGGGCTTGTTTGGGGGGCTCTCAATTTGATGTACATTATAGGCTTTTCTCTGGGTTCTCGAAATTTCAATTGTATTTCTTCTCTGAACCAAAGAAAGATCCTTTCAGGGTGTCTGTGGCATTATCATGGGCACTGGAAGGACAAGCAATTGCAAATAAAATTGTTAAAGAAGATTCGGGTTCATTGGATGGGATGTCAGGGAAGAATGTTAATTGTCATGATTTAGATAATAGCAATGAGTTGATTCTTGATGAAAATCAAAATGGAAATGGAAATGGAAATGGAAATGGCGATCCAAACCGGAGTGAAGAAGTAAAGGATATTGAAAATGAGGGAGTGGGGAAAGATAGAAGAGAGAGGGTCGATGTACGCTCGCTTGCGTGGAGCTTGAGGTTTGCTAGAACCACCAAAGATGTAGAAGAGGTGCTTAAGGACAAGGGTAAGTTGCCCCTTCAGGTGTACTCATCAATGATCAGAGGTTTTGGCAAAGACAAGAGATTGAATTCTGCAATGGCTCTTGTTCAGTGGCTTAAGGAAAAGAAAAAAGAAGCTAATTACGGTTCTGTTGGCCCGAACCTGTTTGTATATAATAGTCTTTTGGGCGCGGTGAAGCAGTCTGAACAATTTGAGGCAGTTGATAAAATCATGAATGATATGGCCACAGAAGGTGTGCTTCCTAATGTTGTAACTTACAATACTTTGATGGGAATTTACATAGAACAAGGACGGGAAGTTCAGGCTCTTAAGCTTTTTGAGGAGATACAAGGGAAGGGTTTATCTCCTTCTCCAGCATCCTATTCTACGGCTTTGTTGGCTTATCGAAGACTAGAAGATGGGTTTGGAGCTGTAAAGTTCTATGCAGGAACAAAAGAGAAGTATAGAAATTGCCACATCGGAAAAGATGCAAGTGAAGATTGGGGCAATGAGTTTGCTAAGCTTGAGGATTTTGCAGTTCGTATTTGCTACCAAGTGATGCGGTGTTGGCTTGTGAATAGTAACAACTTAAGCACGAATGTCTTCAAACTTCTTACTGATATGGATAGGGCAGGACTTCAAACTAGTAGGGCAGAATATGAGCGCTTAATGTGGGCATGTACCCGTGAAGAGCATTACATTGTGGCAAAAGAATTATATAGTAGGATAAGAGAAAGGGATTCTGAAATAAGCTTATCGGTTTGCAACCATGTGATTTGGTTGATGGGAAAGGCTAAAAGGTGGTGGGCAGCTCTGGAGATCTACGAGGATTTGTTGGACAAAGGGCCAAAACCGAATAATATGTCATATGAACTGATAGTTTCTCATTTCAACATTCTACTCAGCGCAGCTAGGAAAAGAGGAATTTGGAGATGGGGTGTTAGGTTGCTCAACAAGATGGAAGATAAAGGCCTAAAACCGGGAAGTAGAGAGTGGAATGCCGTTCTCGTGGCTTGTTCCAAGGCATCAGAAACTTCTGCCGCAGTGCAGATATTTAAAAGAATGGTGGAACAAGGTGAAAAACCCACAATTATCTCTTATGGGGCATTGCTCAGTGCTCTTGAGAAAGGAAAACTCTACGATGAGGCCCTTCGGGTGTGGGAACACATGATTAAAATGGGGGTTGAGCCAAACTTGTATGCCTACACAATTATGGCTTCAATTTACACTGCACAGGGAAAATTCAATATTGTAGAGTCTATCATCCGAGAAATGATTTCATCTGGAATTGAACCAACTGTTGTTACATACAATGCAATTATCAGTGGATGTGCAACGACTAACAAGGGCAGCGCAGCGTATGAATGGTTTCACAAAATGAAAGCTCAAAACATCTCACCGAATGATGTTACTTATGAAATGTTGATTGAGGCTCTTGCGAATGATGGTAAACCAAAACTTGCCTATGATATGTATTTGAGGGCTCACAATGAAGGCCTAAATCTCTCTTCAAAGGCCTATGATTCAGTGGTTGGATCATCACAGATTTATGGTGCTACCATTGATGTAAGCCTCATGGACCCAAGGCCACCGGAGAAAAAGAAAAAACTGCAAAATAGAAAGATGTTGTCTGAAGTATGTGATTTAGATGATGTTCCTTGGAGAAGTGAACCATTTGTCAGAAAAGAAATTTACACTCCACAAACCGATTGATTCTTGTAAGTAACTGCTGGTATTATGTAATCTCTATTATTCTGTATGACCTTCAGTCTCCATAGATTTGTATATTTTGCTACTAGGGGACTCCCCAGCCAACTTCTTTATACAAGAAGCTCCTAATTTTGATTGCTTGCTGCTTGGACAACAGATGATGTCTTGTTTTTAGACAAAAATTCTATAGAAATCAGATCTTGGCTCGGTCGTTTTGTTTCTCTCTTTTTTTTCCCTTCTGATGACGACGAGGAACCAATAATTGCTATATATATCCCGGATACATGCAATTCGATCTCTGGGCAGCTTTTAACTTTCTGCTACTAATTATAACAATAAATTACAATTTTTTTTGAAACACTTACAACTTTCGTTACAAATTATAATTATTTTTTTTTCTATTTCAAATACAATCTAATATATTTATCAAATACTCGCAGCTTCTACTACAAGTTATAATCTATAAATTATTAGTTTTAAGAATGTCGAACAGCCACGAAGATTATCATAGAAGCTGTATGTGAAGCAGATGCAGGGAAGTGGCCATGCATAAGCAGAGTTGTTAATATGTTACTAAATTTATCTGGAATGATTTGGATCTTGTTAGTCTGTTTATCTGGCATATATGTTAAACTTCTTATCATTATTTTTGAGTCACGTTGTGAAACTTCTCTGGAGGTTGCTCGGATCATTGCTCGGGATGGGATGGGATGTCACAACTCTTGGCATGTCTGAGTAATCAGATTTCTCACGCTTGGAATGAGTTGAGTCAGCTTCAGAGCTTCCAAATTAAAACAGTTAAAAAAAGTTGGATAGTATAATGATTCAAATTTTAGCAGAATGATTCAATTTTTAAATTGAGAACATTTTTTAATTTTTAAAGTAAGTAATGGAGAAAAAGTTTGATGAGTATTTTGGAGAAAACAAAAAGCTTCCACAACATTAAATTTGAAGTAATACTCAGTAAGGGTATTTTTGCATCAAAAAGTCCACAATTTTATTTTTAAAAAGAAAACTAAATTGGTACCCTCCGTGTTTATATGTTGGCATAGATTTAGGTTGTTTCACACACAAATCATATGTGTACTATAATGTTAAGGGCTCCTTTGTCAACCTAGTTTTAAGTTAAATTTCTTACTTAATTTCAATTTAAATCAAATAAGAAAATAGTTTGTATGGTGACTCATATGACTAATTTTAAGTCAAAAAATAATAAATTAAAAAACTTTGGCTTAAGTCAATATGCAAAAAGACAAAAAGCATTAAATTTGGAAAAAGTTTTTATGATTTTTAAAATTTATTTTTATATAATTTTATATTTAATATAGATCTTATTTGATAGATTTCGTTGTGTAGATTTTAAAAATATTATTTTTATTAAAAAACAGATGTGTATAATAAAAATTATGATATTTTTAAATAATATTTAAAAATATTTTATGTAAAAAGAAAAAAAAGGCTACAAGCAAATAAACAAAAAGGTAAAAAGTCAAAGTTAAAAAATGAGAAATAAATCAATTTTTAACTTTAACGGAAAAGATAAAAAATTGGACTTAAAGTTTGTTGACAACTTAAGCCTAAATTTGACTTTTGGATTAATTTTGAAAGAATTGAGTACACAGTAAAATTAGATCGTATTAATTATATAATAAATTATAATAAATTATGAGATTGGATTATGTTAGTTATACGATGTGATAAAATTATATTAGTCATAATTGAATTATGAGATGTAATTACTTTTAACTATTTATGAAATAAAAAAAATTTTTAAAATTTAATTCTCTAAAAAATCGCATTACATATGGTATTAGTTATTTTCCTATTTAATACTAAATATATAATTTTTTTCTTATTCAATAGTTCATTACAAAAGATTAATCAGTTAAATAAATAAGAAAATTGCATGCGCTAATTTTTAGTAAAAAACAGAAAAAATAATAAATTGTATCAAATGTTTCCCACCATTGTTGACTGAAAGTAACATTTTCTTGAAAGAAAAATAAATTATATAAATTAGAGTAGAACGTAGAATAATTGGTTTTTACAATACCTTTCTTGCCCGTTTTCCCAACTTATAACACATATTATTTATTAAATAATTCTAATTATATCCCGAATAGAGGGAGGGCAGAGAAATCTGCACTTATATAAATTTATAATTATGACACATTATTTATTAAAAAATAATTTTAATTGATGGCTAAATTCAGTACTTGACATCAAATTATGGATTCAAACTCTTTCTATTTTTTTTTTAAAATGAAGAATTTTTTTTTATTTTTTAGTTTATAAGGTGAGTTTATTTTAATTATTTAAATCATTTATATTATTATTAAAAGAAAATTATATATTCAAAAATTTAAACTGATGAAAAATATATAACTAAATGATTCAATC
>JAOTRH010000001.1:26574533-26596458 GCA_034768845.1 Heliamphora exappendiculata
TTTATTTTAATTATTCAAAATATATATATATATATATATATATATATATATATATATATGATAAGTATAGTGTTGCTCTAATGTCAACTCAAGAAACTGGATAGACACTTATATAAGATTATTAGATATTATAAATCATTTAAATATATGTTTCTCCAGAACCAATGGAAATCCTTAGATGGGTATAGTCTCTAAGCGCCACCAAGGTGGCACTTCTAAGTTATCTTTGTATAGGCACCCAATCGGTATTGTGCCACCTGACATCCTTGTAAAGTGTGGCATCTTTGTGATGATGGACGACCGGCGATTAAAGGACTGGTAACCAAAAGAAAAGAAAATCACGTCATAATCATTCAGTATCAATTTTTATTAACCAAAGTCTGTTCAATACATTAAAAGGCCTTCTTATTTATAAGCTTAAATCCTAATTAAAAATAGAAACTTGAATTCTTAAGTAAATGAAACAAAATTATATAATATCCTAATTAACTGGAAAGAAAATAATATAAAAAAATAATATCTAAATAATATAATATCTAAATATTATAATATAATATCTAAATTAATATAGTATAATATTTGTCTATTATAAGGGAAATGAATAAAATTCAAAAATATAATGCCATATATTGTCTGCATCACCTTGTAAAGTGTTACGTGAACCATTAATGACACTCTCGTTTAAGTCATAGTACAAGACACATTGTATCTTGAACTTGTTCTTGAGTTAAAAACAGAACTTGTAGGTCATTCATGGCACCCTGTTGGCTCGGCTCCGTTGAGGATCTGCTGTTGCCCGCCAGAGTGATTAATTATCTCCTTTCGTGGTGAGGTCATTCAGCCCTCCTCCAACTCAGTTGAGTGGCACTCCAACCAAGCCTGCCATTCTCTAGAGTTTGTCCAATTCAAGGTTAAGGTGAATTTTCTCTTTAGCCTAGCCAGATTCTCTCCATAGTATTTGGTCAAGCTCATTTGGGAAGGCAACTTCTACTGAGCGGCCATTCCAAGTTTTCAACTTGATTACCCACAAAGATTTTCTCTCATTGCCATGGCAAGCTAGGCTAGTTCAGGACCAGTAGAAGATATATGGCTTGGAGACTATTGTAGGGACTTCATCAGGGTGCCTCCATCTAGGGAGGGGAGGATTATTATGGCTCAATCTGTCAGTATTTAGTAAGGATTACTATGCCTCAACATGTCAGTATTTAGTGTGTGTGTGTGTGTGTGTGTGAGAGAGAGAGAGAGAGAGAGAGTTTTGAATAAGAGAAAAGATGTATACTTAAAACCCTCTCTATTTTATTTCCATTCTCCATCGTACCTCCGACAAGAGCACTCTCCTTTTCCATCCTCTTTCTCTCGTCTAAGCCTGCCTCAGCCTTCATCGCAGTGTCTACTATATTCTTAGAGGGTTCTCTTTGGCTAGCTGACCTTAATCCTTCGGCGGTTTTATTTAGGGCTCCATGATATTTTGAAGTTGGTGTTTGTTGTAGTTGAATATTTGGTAAAAGTTGATTATTTAAAAGCAAATGCCAAAATCATCAAAATAGATGTTTGCAAAAAACATTTTCTTTGGCCTCGTAAATTTATTTTGACCCATGTTTGGAAAGCATAAGTTGTGCCAACTAAGTTGACACGGCTTTTTAGATTGTGGCTATTGTTAAGCTTCAACAAACAAGTCCTATGTATGGTTAAGTCCATAGAAAACAAAATCACTAGTCATATTCATTTGTCTCTATTTTTATCAAAAAGTGAATTTAAAGAATGCTACTATGCATTCTAATTCCAATCATACACCTCTATTTTTATCTCTAAAAATCTCCCTCCCAAATTAACTTAAAATTAACTTAAACCTCACACGGAATACGCTTTACATGATCATATTGAAATCCTTTATTCTCTTCTAGTTTTAGATCATGTGCAAATAGAATTTTGGTCATCTCCAACAACATAAAGAAATAGAAATTAAAAAAATTATTTTTTTGTTAAACATATTTAATAATAGTTTCATTTTTAAGGTATTGTCGATATCTTTCTAACGATACTAACCTAATAAATATGAATTGCATATATTAAAAGTTATATATATATTATTAAAATACAACAAAAATATAAAAGATATGATTGGTATTTAAATTTGAAATAGAAGATTTATAAGGATAATATTAGAATTTTAAAAAGTAAATAGTAAAATAGAGATCATCCTCGATATAATTTTTTTTAAACATATTTAATATTAGTTTCATTTTAAAGGTATTGTTGATATCTTTCTAACGATACTAACTTCACAAATTTGAATTGTATATATTAAAAATTATATGTCTATTATTAAAATACAACAAAAATATAAAAAATATGATTGGTATTTAAATTTGAAATAAAAGATTTATGAGGATAATATTAGAATTTTAAAAAGTAAATAGTAAAATAGAGATCATCCTCAATAATTCTTTTAATTCTCTAAATATAGAGAACAAAATCACTGTTCTCTAAAATAGAGAAGGCTTTAGAGAGTGGGTTGGAGTGAGTTCTTGCTCTAAAATGGAGTTTTAGTGAATAGGTTGGAGTTGCTCTCATAAGAAAAAAAATTGCATTTTTATGTCGTATTATTTTTAAGGATACATAATTTTAGAAAATAAATTACTTTTTTTAAAAGTCAAAAAATTAGTAAGATTATGAATTGTAATCGTATGATTCTGAGAATTATGTTCCCCCTTATTGGAGGCAGTTGCTAAGGTTTCCACGCACAAGAAAATTGGCTTAGGATTTCAGTGGCAGCAACCCAGCTGGATTATACTATATATTAGTTCATGGACTTCCTTTTAATTTGGATTTCAATGATATTTGATTTAGCGCCCTGAATTTTTTATAGTTGCCACCGATGCCCTCCTTTCAGTTGGACCTCGCCTCACCTACCCATGATCAATTTTTTTGTATCTCATAACCTTTTCTGAATGAAATGATTTGACATGTTATAGTTGTGTTGGGCTTTATGGGAAGTGGAAAAGAAGCAAACTTCTCTCACTTTTTTGAAATCTTTTGAATGAAATGATTTGACATTTTATAGTTGAGTTGTGTTGACCGTGCAATGGGTTCAAATTTGATAGTACACATCGTCTGGTTATAATTAATCCTGTTGAGTTAATATACCTTGGTGAGTGTTCGTTCTTGTTTGCTAATTTATCCAAACAATTGATTTGTTGATTCCTTTCTTTAGCAATGTTATATTCAGTTGTTCTTTCTGCATGTGTTAAATTTGTTTTTGCTTTCATTGGAGTTAATTTTGATTCTTTATTAATTCAGAGGTGATATTCCATAACTTGTTTGGGTACATGACATACGTATCAAGATTAGAGGGCATAGTTAGATCGTTCTCTTAGAAAAGTTTTGTGAAACAAGAAGGAATGAATTTAGCCTTCATTATGCAAATATTTTAGTCTGCCTATTTAGAATCGATATTTGGAGGAATATTTGGGATTTGGGAGCATATTTCAGTTTACAATTATTCATCAAGTCCTGACATATGTGGTTTTGTCCTTTGACTTAGAATCAATTTCCTGGCATGCTGGAGATAGGGTTGTAATGCTTAATTGCTTATATTTGTAGGTGATGTTTATTGAAGATTCCGGAAGACGAACCAATGTGACCCTAGTTAGTGTATACTAGTTTTATTCTTAATCTTTAGTTGGTCTTGCAGTAAGGGTTTTGGTTGGAATTCCTATCACCAAATACTGAAGTACACATATTTTGCAAACAAAACATGCTTACAGCCTTTAGACGATGTGCTCAGGGTTTCTTTTGCTTCTCTTGGTCTTATTTGTCATATAGATATATATATGCTTTATTTTGTGAGGTTTCGAATTTATTCATGGTTTTTACCTTCTTTCCCAATGTTGCGTAGTGCAAAAACCCACCTCTCTAGCTTCTTTATCTACATTTTTAAAAACATAATCTCATGAAATTTCATGAGCTTTGGAGGGCCTAGTAAACTCCATTGATGATACTCCCTTTCAGGGTTAAGTCATAAAACAGGACACATTGTATCTTTAACTTGCTCTTGGGTACAAAAGAGAGTTCTCAGGTCATTTGTGGCGCCCTGTTGGCTCGGCTGAGGATCCTTCGCCACCTGCTGTACTGGTCAAATCTCCCATCTCATGGTGAGGTCGTTCAGCCCTCGTCAAGCTCGGTTGAGTAGCTTTCCAACCAAGCATGGCCTTCTCCAAAGCTTGCCCACTTCAAGATTAAGGTGAATTGGTCAATCTCATTTGGCTGGGAAACTTTACCGAGAGGCCTTTCCAACGTGATTACCAACAAAGACTTTCTGTCATTGCCATGGCAATCTAGGCTAGTTCAGGATCAGTAGGAGATATATGGCTTAGAAACTATTGTTGGGACTTCATCGGGGCGCCTCGATAACCCCTCCCTTGAGCAGACTATTGTGCCTCAACCTGTCACTCTTTTAGAGAGAGAAAGGTTTTGAATAAAATGTGTGATTCATACTTAAATCCCTCCCCTTTCCATTTTCATTCTCCATCATACATACGGCAAGAGCATTCTCCTTTGCCATCCTCTATTTCTCACCTAAGCCTGCCGCTGCTCTAATCGCAGTGTCTACCATCTTCTTAGAGGGTTCTCCTTAAATAGTTTACCATAATCTTTCCACAATTTAATTTAGGACTTTGTGATATTTTTAAGTGGGTGTTTGTTGTAGTAAAATTTTTGGTAAAACTTGATTATTTAAAATCAAAAGTCAAAATCACCAAAATAAAGCTTTTCAAAACCCTTTTTTTGTTTTGTTTCATAAAGTTGTTTTTGACCCATGATTGGAAGTTCACACAGCTTTTGAGATTGCGACTATTGTTGAGCTGCAACAAACAAATCCTATGTACGGTGAAGTCCATAGATATAGTATTGAATCTTGGGGAAAATTTAGTGACTTATGGCCTTAAAAACCCTATGAAACCAGAATAAAGGAAATTCTAAAATAAAAATAATTGAAACTTTTAGCGCAAAAATTATTATATTTTTTCTTCCTTAGTGTTTGTCCCCCAGTCAGCTAAAAAGCACTAACACTTTTACGGAGAAGGTATGTCATGTCAAAGGTTGACACTTCTTAGACGCAAGTAAAAGTGCATTGGGTAGTTCTTAAACGATAATTAGAAAACTAAATTTATATTTTTATACATTTCTTTGGCATTTTGCAGGCACTTCTTGAATCCTACGAAGATGCTATATGATGAATCTTTTCGTAGTAATATTGGTACGTATTTTTAAAAAATTATAAAATAAAATATGCCTTTTTAATTTAATTATTAATATGTTGAGTATTTTTTATTATTTCCGAATAAATTATCCATACATTTATATAAAATAAATATATGACGGTATAAATTTCTAACGTGTTCCAAATGTGTCGTGTCTTGAATTTTTTAAAAATTAACGTGTCAGCATGTTCGTGTCGTGTGTCCGTGTATGTGTTCACTCTAGACAATCCTTTAGATTATAGCATAAACAATCGATCTACAGTGTTGTCAACTTTTGGAAAGGATAAGTTCCATGTTAATCTTTCCCTTTAAGCTCTTGCTTCCATCTCTGTTCCTAGGAGTTGAGTTGTTTGTAAATAGCAGAGCCTACCCTAAAGGATTTACCATGTTTTTCTTCTCCAAAAGCTCTCTCATTTGATTTCTCAATTTTTATATCATGGTTTCACACTGAAGCCCTATTTTTCCAGGAAGCAAATTCCCTTCTACCAAAAGATTGTTCCATTAAGTGATAAAAATTGATGGTTTCCTTTTTGGAAAGATAATTTACTTATGCTGTTTAATGAATAAGACCTATCACAGCAACATTACAGTGCATTAAACACTGCAAGATTCACCGCGTGCATGTGTGTCACCAAAAAAACAGTGTTGTAGATCTCAATTATTCTATTTACCAATAAAGAGAGTTCATTGACTGGGCACAGATCCATTCTGGGTGTCTTTGGCAGGTACAAAACATTGCATAATTCTGGGAATATTATGAGTATTGTAAGTCTGGTATAGCTATAAGTTGATTGGGAAATTGCTGCAATCATATTGCAGACGAGGATATAAGTAATTGGTTCTTGATTTAGGAAATCAAATGTTGCTGCAGGGTCAATTTTTTGAGATATTTGGTGTTGATTTTTCTTTTTTTTTGGGGTTTTTGATTGATTTTTTTGTGCCTTGATGTTTCTGCAGACTGAGTAAATTCCAGTTTTCCTGATCACCACACTACTTCTGATATCATTCACTTGTGGTCTGCCACCTTAGATTAAGTGAGAGTTGAAGTCTCATCTTTATACATTTTCAAATATTTTTTTTCAAGGATATGGATTCCAAATGGGTGGGGGCTTTAGTCCCACTTTATTTGAAGTAGTGAACCGAGTGATCGGAATAACGATGAGGTAGTGTGAACAGTAAGGTTTTAAATCGTATCGGTAGCGGTGATATGGCTAGGTATCAGTCAATATCGGACATTATCAGCCGCTGCTATATTATTAAATATCGGCATCGAAAGTTCAAAATTTTGATACGTATCGAATGATACGGTATGTAATAGCCGATATTTAAAACCCTGATTTTCAGCCCTTCTGTTCCAATGACCTCTGTTGAAGGGATTTGTATAATTGTGACAAACATCCCAGGCCAACCATGCACCCCCAGACTCGGTCAAATAAAGCCCTTCATGGCTCCCTCCTTTCTATCCGAACCACCACAAACCCAACTGCTCAAATTAGAAACTAAGCAGAAAAAAACTGATTTCTCTTTTTCTCTCTCTCATGCCCTCCATGCGTTCCCGCCATCTCAGCGACCTGTGCTTCTCTCTCCAACCCATTTATAGTACCCTTCTACCTCCACCATTTTCCTGGTTCTTTGGTCTTGCAGTGTTTCTCTAAGCATTTAGAGAAACCACTGCATTCTCTGAAGAATCACTCAGCTCTCAATCGTCTTCATTAATCATGGCTCGTCAATTGGTTGTCCTTGCCCTTATCTTTGTTGCTGTTGTTGGCGTCTCCGCACAATCACCCAGCGTCAGCCCGTCCGCATCCCCCAAGACTTCACCTTCATCATCCGCCGCCACCCCCTCAGCAGCTGCAACCCCCAAGGCCAGCAACGCCTCCCCCGAGCAATCCCTGGCATCATCGCCTAACACCCCAACTCCATCCGCCTCCACTCCCGACTCCAATGCCCCAGAGGCCGCGGTCTCATCTCCCCCCTCCCCTGACAGCGAAAACACTGCACCGGCCACTTCAGCCGATTCTCCAGCTCTGACACCCTCGGAGAGCGGCGCCACTACTTTGAAGGTCACATCCGTTGTCGGAGTTGCCTCTGCCGTAGCGTTCTTCTTCTTTTAAGCTATGAAAAACAAAAATGAGAAAGAATGCTTTGGGTGTGTTGGTGTTTTGGTTATGGGCGCAATTGATGATCATGTCCTTCCTATCATCTTAGAGTATTGAGGTTTCCTTAAGATATCTTATTCATGGTTTGTGAAAGGCACGTTAACTTTCGTTTTTTGGGTGGTCGCTTCGACGTGCTGATGAGATTTGTTTGTCTGTGAGGATTCTACATTCTAAATGATAATGAAATAATTGTGGGCAATTCAAATAATTTTGTTGTTTTGAAAAAGCTTTTCATTGTTTTTTTAATCTTGTAGGACCTGTTTGGTAACGGTAACAATATTTTATTATTGTTTATAGTAAATAAAAATATATTTTATTTATTTTTATATTAAAAAAACAATAAATAAAAAATATATTTAACTTTTATATATATATATATATATATATATTTGTATATAATTTTATTTTAAAGCAAGTGAGTAATAGCCGAAAGGGACTACTAGCAGGATGGGAGTCGCTACTTAGGCTACAACAGTAACCCGTGAACGGATTCTAAACCGGTTCAGAGTCTAACAGCTTGAATGAAAACAAAATTTAACAAATAAAAATTTAAATGATAATAAAAAATTATTAACTAAAATTTTTGTAAAGGGATAAGAGGGGTATTTAGAAAAGCTACTTGCCTATTGCTAATATATTTTAGTTTTTTATTATTAATTTTAGTTATAAGTTATAAATTTTTGTAAGTACTTATAATTTTTATTATAATTTGTATTTTTTTTTTATTTCACTTATAAGTTATAATTTTTATTAAATATTTATAATTTTTATTATAAATTATAATTTATAAGTTACTATTTTTAACAATGTTAAGTATCAGATCTTTTGACCGCACTTGAGCTGTGTAATGGCTTTAACGGTAACAAAATTTTTAAAAATGTAAAGAGTTAATTACACTGGATTTGTTTTAGGATAAGTTATAGGATTAATTTAATTTATGAAGATTAAGTGGTAAATGATAAAAAGTAGTTAGAAATTATAATAAATATAACTCTAAAAGTGTCCATAGATTAGTACATAAGGGAGATGATGTCAAGTCATTTAGTATAAGCCAAAATTGGGAACAAGTTTCATGTTGTTTATTTTTTTTTTTAGTAAAATTTTTTTATCTTTTGATTATAAATTTTTATTTTTTCGAATCGAAAAAAAAAAAAAAAAAAGAAGATTAGACAAAAGATGAAAAGATTCAAAAAAAGTCAAAAAATAAGTAAAATTAATAAAACTTAACACAAACAGAGCCATATTTTTCAAACTTGATAGCTTGGTACATTAAAAAATCAAATTGTTATAAAACTGAGTTCGGAATCAATCTCAAAGGATTTTTTGAAATCTGAAAAGGCGGCAATTGTACTTTATTAGATAATAGAGTAAAATGTTGAATTAAATTCTTTTTTGTCACATTTTGTTTAAAGATGAATGTTTCTTATTTTTCTTAAAAAAACTTGTTTATAATTTTAATATGCATTTCTTAATTGAACTTGAAAAATGAATTAATTTATCCATAAAAGTTACTTATCCATAAATGTTACACATAAAACTACCCATTAATTAAAATAGAAAAATTCTATCATTATCATTGAATAATAGATAATAGGTATAAAATATTTAAATATCTTTATTGAGTGTATATATATATTTATTAAAACAGTAGTCTTCATCTCTAAAAATATATTAATATTAAATTTTTTTGCTCCCATTAATCTATCGATTATTGCCGATACCCTATTTACTACCGCCCAATGGGGTGGTTAGCACGACCAATAAATTGTCTAAATATGAGTCATATTTTAATTGAATTTAAATTATTTATTTTAAATTATAATTAATTTTATAAATAATTTTTTATAAATATGTAACATCATTGGCGTAGAAAAATCACACGATTCAACATGTCATATTTGTTTGGCATATCAAAAAATTTATTTTTAATTTTTTTGTAAAAATATCATCTTTTAAGATTTATTGTTTGGCATTTTTAAAAAATCCACCAATTTTTATTTTTTCCTAAGCATACATATATTCTAAATACTCTAATTTTTTTTTGAATAAAATAACAATTATACTCTCGATTTAAAATGTCATCTCAACTCTTAAAAACAAAAATCATGTCAACTTGAATATTATTATTTACAAGGTTTTCAACAAAAAGTAAAAAAAAAAAAGTTAACCCTAAATAGTTTATCTCAAATAATTTATTATTTTTTTTAAAAATCTAAAATCTCTTAAAAATTAAGTTTTTTACGCATTTCAAACACGCCATTTTGCTCAAAACATTGATTGGAGCAACTGACGGTTGGGTTTGCATTTAACCGAGATTCGTGAATTGCGTACAAAGAAATTAAAAAAAATTAGTACAAGTAGAAGTTTGAAGTAAATATATAGCTTGTGTTTGCCTTAACTTTTTTTTTGTAAGTTTTTTGGTTTATTTATTTTTCTTTTTGTTGTAAAAAAGTAAATTTTAGAAAAATTTACTTGTTTGGGATCAAAAAGTGTATGGTGGGGCTTTTTTTTAGCTCAATAATTTGGATAAATGAATGTTTTTTTTATTTTCAATTTATGAACATCAAGACAACAGTTATGAGCTGTGAGATAGTGAAGGGTATATTTGTAATTTCAAAAATTTTCTGTGTCTTCAACGTTAAATGTTCAGAAAGTACAATTGGAAAAAGTTGAAAGAGAAAAAAGCCGAGTTAGTTTTTAGATTACTCCAAAAGATATAACTCTTTTTGGGAACTTTTAAACATAAAGCTCTTAAAATAAGTAAGGCAGGTGCACAAATAACTTGAGAAATTTAAAAATTAAATTAATTTAATTTTTATTGGTTTAATTTTTATAAGTAATTAATTTGGTTATAGGTCTAAAAAAAGGCAAATTGATAAAATTGATTCGATTCTTGAATTAGTCTGGAATTAACCCGAACCAATCTAAAAATTGAATATATATATATATATATATATATATATATAAATAAAATAAAAAATATTAAATATTAAATTACATATATAATTATTGTGAGATTCATATAGAAAAAATAAAACTTTTTCTAACTTTACAAATTAGAAAAAAAGAGTCATTAAATTAGATAATTGCTATTAATTATTATTTATTTGTTATATACCATTTATTTTTATGAATTTTTTTATTAGATATTTGTTATTTTTTTTACTAAATAAATTGTAAAATAATTATTTAAATTTTTATTTCATGTTTTTATTATAATGTATGAGTCTTAATTTTTATTTATTATTCATTTCAAAATTTTAAAACTTATAAATAGTGATTTTTTATACTCGTAAAGTAATTTTTAAAATTTATAGAACCGTGATTCCAAATCGAATCAATTCGATTTTTATTAGTTTAGTTTAATTTGGTTCTACAATATGATTGAATTAATTTTGAATCTAAAAAACTAAAATCAATAAAAATTAATTTAATTTTAAATTTAGTACATAATAAAATAAAACCGACTCATGTGCATCCAAGCACAATATAAATGGTTCTTCTACTGATATTAAAAATATCGACAAGTGGAATTGAATGAATAAAAGGTAAATAAGCAAGTTGGGCTAAAATGCATCAATGGTCATTTATGTTTGTGTAACGTACGTGTTGTTATTTTTTTACCCTTATGGCAATTAAAGCTCTTTGACAGAATTAATATTAAAGAAAAATTTTGAGAATATGTAATTGGGTGATGACACAAGCAAGAATGAACCGATGGGAGATAAATGGAGGTGGTCTCCATCTTTATAATTTTAAAATATTATCTTATTATATTAGTATAAATTTTTAATTATTTCCAAATTATACAGGCTTGCCATCTCTAAATTTTAATAAAAAATAATTAGTATTGATAAAAGTTGCATATTATAAATTTTGCATCGAAATATTTATTGATCAGAAAATAAATTAATTAAACAAAGTAATTTTAAAAATAAAATAAGCTTATCTCTTTTTTTCTCATCTCATCATTCCATCGTTGTTATTGTTCTTCGTGTGTCGTTGTTATGCCTCTAACATTATTGCTACCAATCTTTGTGCATTATTATTATTGTAGCGACACTCTTCTCGTACAAAGACAACATTGTTCGTTATGCATTTAGTCAGTTTTTAATTGTTTTATAAATAAAACGTTGTAATCATTCTTTACGCAAGAAGAAGATATTTTTGTATATATTTTCAGAATTTATTCATCTATTTTATTTTAAATTTATTTCTCTTTTTGTAAATTTCATTGCACGTTAGCTTAAATCTAAATAAAATTTGTGTTAATGACTGTAAAAGATTTATTAATTTATATTCGTTGTGAATATAAAAAACATGCTTATTTTTATATATTTTGATATTATTATTTTTAGACCGGTATAAGTTAATATCATTGTCTATATTTTATTTATAATTTTTTTAATAATATATTTATTTGTCACACCTAGATTAAAATTTTGGGTCCTCCCTAGACACAAGGGATGGTCCCCACCTTAGGTGAGTTAAGAAAAAAGAGTTGAACAAAACCAAATGGCAATTAAAACTTTTTAACAAAAAAAGTAAACTTTGGGCAATATTTAATTAGGTGATGACACAAGGGGCGGTTCTTACTTTAGGCTGAGTTAGCTAGGCGGCTAAAGTCATGTTTAATAACCTTTACAGTTTTTATTTTATTTTTATAATAAATAAAAAATATACTTTTATAAAAAATAAAAATAAAAATAAAAATATGTTTAGTACATAGATATTTAAAAAATGGTAATAAAAAATAATAATTGAATGTGTTAATTAGTGATAATAATAAGAGGTAACGATAGTGGTTGTAGTCGAAAGTAATGACCGTATGTGGTGGTTAGAGACGGTGGCCAAATGTGGTGATCGAATGTAATGGATGAAAGTGTATATGGCTGAAGGAGGTGACCAAAGCCGGATAAGTGGACGGGGTGGCCAGAAGATAACAGAGCTTGAAAAACATTTTAGAAAAAATTTGTATTTTTTAGACTAAAAAATAAATCAATAATTTAAAAAAATCAACTCGGTTAAAAAAGAGTTAATTCAGTTTGCGAGTAATTCAGATTTTTTGTGTACCACTGCTTAGAACCAATAACTGTTACTCGGAATTTTAAAAATCCTACTGCTTTTGTGGAGGTTTCTTCAAAATTATTGTTTGTTTGTTAGTTTTTAAGTGTATTTGTGTACATCGTTGATTTATTAATCATCCTTTTGCATAATTTTAAACAAAATAATGGATAGTTTATCCTACTCCTAATAGAACACATTTCATTATACAAAAAACTCAACTATTAATTCAATTTATAATTGTTCAAGTACTAAACCTGATTTTGAATTTTTTTTTAATTCAAAGAAAAGTACAAAGACAAGAGGAGATTAGAGTATCTCAAAAGCGATCCACCGCAGTATCGGCACCAAAAAGAGGTGCAATTGAGGAAGGGGGATTGTACATGGAGATAAAAAGATCGTCTTGATATGCGCTTAAATTAGCAAGGTTGTCCGCCATCTTATTTTCTTCCAGGCATATATGTGCAATGGAGCTTCAGGTGTCTTTCTAAAGCTTGCGGCAATCTTCTACCAAAGATTTTAGGGGAGAGTGAGAAGCGACACCATTTGTCAGAAGGAACACAATCACCTGACAGTCGGTCTCTATGTCAAAGTCATGTATTCCTTCTCCTTCAAGCTCTTAATTTTAGTCCGTTTAGAATATCCCATGATTTTGCTTCGAGACTGAAGAAATCGTGCAGTCGTTCGCAATAGCTAGTGATCCACTGTCCGCAATCATCTTTGAATACTCATTCGAAACTGATCGAGTCAGGGTTGTCGCATGAGCAACCATCAGTGTTGAGTTTAAGGCAACTTGCATTTGAAAAAATCTAGCAAATTAGATTGGGAGGATAGGAAGGAAGTATTACCGCCAAAAGCTACATTGATTTCCCCTATATAGTTATAAATAAGCCTTAATAAAAGAGAAGTATCCCAATTAACTTTCTCAAAAAAAATTTTTTTTTTATTTATTGCAACTCAAATATTCCAAATAGTAACAACAAAAATAGCATTCACAGGAGCTCCCCAAAAGGAAGGTTTAGATCCCCTCAGGTTACACATAAATCAGTCCTGCCAAGTGACACTAGAGTCCATATGGTTGCCTTGTAAAAAGGAAAAGTTAATCCAGCCAAAAAAGCCATAATCACATAATCTGAAAAAATGATCAATGTCTTCAATATGTTCACCACATCTATGACAAGTAGGGGTCATTGGTGAGACCCCTGGTAAGGCTTTGATGGTTTGTCAGAATATTTTTGGTAAAGAAAACAAATCTTTCACTGTCTTGGCTGAACATGAGACTTCCATCATGTTGATTTTCGGTATGCAATTCCTTCTTTTTTGAATTTCAGACGAACCTTCACGTGTAGGAATGACATAATGTTAATTCATGTTCCACACGACCAATGAAGCATCGTTTTTTAATCTCATTATGACTTGGTCATTCGGAAGAGATTATTTCTCGATCAGAATAGTGGATGAGATTCGTTCTCTTAGCCATGATTTCATCCAACAAAAAGTAACTCATGATCTGATATGCACTCGCTGAGGCATTTTGGGTAATAGAAATACTCGTAGTAAACAAACCCAAAAGAAGTTATTCATTTGATAGAGAATGCTAATTGAAAATGTTAATGTAATATGCCCACCAAATACACGAACAAAGTGTATTCATAATTTTAAAAAATATTCATTCATAAGGAGTAGTGATTATTCCAATTTGGAAATCCCACTCCATCCTAACTCTTCTTTTCTTTGCACACAATGCATTTATAATTTTAATGTAGGATTAGTTCTCAAGATTATGATTATTTGATGTGCATATATTGATTAAGTACATTACATCAACATAATAACATGAGAAAAATAGAGTAAATGTTCTTGTTGTGACCTAAGTCACAGTAGGTGTGCTGTGAGTCTCTTTTGTATTTAATTAAAATTTTATAATTTAATTAAAATTATTCATTATTTTTTATTTGATGAGCAGTTTAAAGGATAAAATTATAAATTATTATACAATATTATTTTTAAATTTTTAAAATTTTAGAAAATAACTGCAAATATATGTATGCTATCCTTCTAATTTTTACAGAAATTATTTACACAAAAAATTTAAAATAATAAAAAATTTTAATTAAATTATAAAATTTCAATTAAAATGTAAAAAGGACTCAAAGCACACTTCTATTACTTGGGTCACAAGAGTCACAAGAGGAACCTTACTCGATGAAAATACATGGCGAACGCACATTGGTAGGTCATACTGGTGTTCCTTACCCAAGAAATAACTTCTCCTGGTTCTGAGCTCCAAACCAACGGTTGTCCAACCGTTTGCCCTTTTAGTCTTTACTAGTCCTAGGCCCCAAATGAGAGTTTCAAAACTTCTCTGATGGTTCGAACTTGAGTCATTTTAAAAGCGTCACTATTTTAAAACACATACAGAGAGAGAGAGAGAAAGAAAGAAGACCCACGTTCAGAAGAGGGGTTCAACGAGAAAAAAATCAGATTTAGCGAAGTTTACTGGTATGGAATCGCGGAAATTTGAGTTTGGTTCGGAGAGCCATTGTTGGGGAGAAATTTGGGGTTGATGGGAAGGTGAGGAGTGAAGAAAGCTATGGAGCCTCCCAATCCCATGGGGGTTTTGGCTTCTTTGTGGAACTTCATCTGTTTCTTGCCTTACTTCATTGGGCTTCTTATTCTGGGTTTCCTCAAAGGTTAGTGTCGATTTCTTCCTTATTCGTTTTTTTTTTTTTGAATTTTTGATATTTTCATTCTTTCCTGTTCTTCCATGGTTAACTTCTTTCCTCAATCTGGCTTTGTGGGTTTTTTGTTATTGAATCTATGTTTTTCCCATCAAGCAAAATTTCCGTCTCAACTGGCGATTTCAATCTTTTGGGTACTTGGTATATGTATGATATAACTGTGCTCTAAATTGGTTTGGTTTTAGCAAGCGTTTGATAAGAAAGTTATCATCTACTCATCTTTGGGGTCGGCAAGATTAATTTATATATGCTTTCAGTATGGCTCTTCATATGATCAATGGTTTACCGGCGTGAAGAAAGTTTAAACCCTCAATTTCAAACCCTTTAGTACCCATTATTTCTTTCTACCTACTATGAAACCTTGAAGTTGTATCTGGTTCCACTGGCTCTTGTATTGCTTTGGACGGAATGATTCCTTTTATGCTAAGTGGTCCTAACATGACCAGGGATCAAATCGTTTCGGTGTCTTGTTTCAATTTGTGTAAGTATATAAATATATAAATATATACATATATATGTACAAAATAGAAACATTTTAAAACGTTTCAAAACGTTTTGAGAACATATCAAACATGACAAAATTAGAAATGTGTAAAATGATATGGTAAAATCTATGTAGTAAAAACTGATAATTGATTAATTAAACATTCAGATATTTATGTATTTTACTTACATGAAAAACAACGGTAAAACCCTAAAATTGATGTTTCCATGAATTAGTTTTTTTTATATATAATCAAGTGCTTAATTTTAACTTTACCAAATGTGGGTGAGTTCTCGCCCAATAAAGCAAAATAAGCCTACATGTCGCCAAGGGTGTTCAGATTTCTGGTGTTAACGACATTTTTAACAAAAATGTTAAGTACACAAATATTGGGACACAATTTCAAACCACTGACATCTGATGTGTTCTCACACTATATGTGGGACCCACCATATGTGAGCTATTTCTGTCACATCTATGTGCCTCATCTATGCATGTTGAAGTGCTCGAGTTTTGATGTTTATATATTCTTATTGAATATAATCTTTTGCATTGCGACTGTGAATGTGTCACTTGTGGAAGCACTGGGTAGTGGGAGAATTCACAACTTTTCTTTTCTCCTCTCTCTCTCTCTCTCTCTCTCTTATGTGGAATGACTACGATCCCGGACAAATGTGATTAAACTTGTTCTATTTTCATTCAGGTATCATTTTCTGCCCATTGATATGCCTTATCGTGACGAGCGGGAACTCCGCAATAATTTTGTGTCTCTGGCCAGTACACATTTCCTGGACAAATTATTGCATTGTAAGGTGCGTTATTGGGCCTTTGTCATCCGTACACCATTCCATCCATCTCATTATATTGTCCTAATTGTGTAGTAATTGTTTTCTCACTTCTTTTTTGCCAGGTCCAAGCAGTTTGGGCCAGTTTTGAAGCTTGTACTCTGTTTATGCATTTCTGTTCTATTGATTTTCTGGCCGTTTTTGGGCATTGTTGGAAGTATTATTGGTGGTGCAGCATATGGATTTCTTGCACCAATGTTTGGCACTTTTAAAGCTGTTGGCGAAGGGAAGACTGATGAATTTTTCCACTGTATTTATGTATGTTTAAATATCCTAACTATTAATGTTTTTAATTTTTTCTTCCTTCTTTTTAATGCTTTTGTAGCATAAGTTTTCCTTTCACTCTGCAGGATGGAACTTGGGATGCAGTCAAAGAGAGCTTTACTGTCATCAGGGATTTTAAGGATGTGTGTCACCATTCCTACTTCTCGGTTATGGATGACCTACGGTGTCAAGGGCCAGAAGAGGGAAAATATTTTGAGATTAGGTCTGCTGTTTGTGCTTAGCGTCTGGAACTTCCTTTTTTAAGAATGCGTTTATTTGTTTCAGCCCATAAAACCTGAAGTAGAGTTTTCATTCCCATATTAACATCGTGCTAATGAACGAAACAGGCCAACATGTTAGTAGCTATGTTACATGAACTCTTCTAAATGTATAACGTATTTGTATCAGACACTTGACACAGACAAGAGTATAAGATATGTATTTGATATTTTTAGTACACATTTACCTAGAAAGTATATTTGGTAATTCAAATTTATTATAAAACTAGACATAAACTCTCATTTTATGAAACTTTGCAAACAACATTTATCCCCAAATAAATAAATAAATATATATTTAAAAAATATGAATATTTTATCGTGTCTCAGTGTCCTAGATATTGGAATTAAATCAATTCGACACTTATATACATACTTGCATCTGACATCAATACCCAAGTCCATGTAACATACTTTAGTACTTTATACTGGCATGCTGTCAAAAACTTGATTCACCACGACCTTTGGATCACCCGGTTTTAGGGTTGAAAAATCAAGGTTGCAACTTTCATGTTATTTCCTTATCTTACATTTCTTCTCATGTTGCCCTACCATTTTCCTCTTGGATTTTTAATTTTTATAAACATATGCTTTTGGATATGAAATGTTTAAATGCATCATCAGTGATTGTATTTAGATTGCAACATCGAAATTAGTATTTTCCCCCTTTTAATGTATTTGTCAAAGAAAAAGTTGTATTTTTGTTATGAGATTTATATTTGATGGCAATACAGTTAATTGATGGAGATGAACAATGAATGAAGTTGGTTTTGGAATTTATTAACCATCTCATGTCGGTTTTGGAATTTATTGACTATTTCATGTCCATGTGCTTGCTTTTGTACTACGGTGGTGTGATTAGCTGTTGTACATTTGTTTAAGATAAACTTCTCACTAAATATTTTGCAGATTGCTCTATCTTCCTGGTGCTATTCTAGCTGGGGCTTTAGGCTTATTGGTTGACCTGCCGGTGATCTCACTTATTGCCCTTTACAAAAGCCCTTATATGCTGTTTAAGGGGTGGGGTCGTTTGTTTCATGACTGTATTGGTCGTGAAGGCCCTTTCTTGGAGACTATCTGCGTACCATTTGCGGGTCTTGCCATCCTACTCTGGCCCTTGGCTGTTGTTGGAGCTGTATTAGGCTCCTCGGTATCTAGTATCTTCCTAGGTGCTTATGCAGCAGTTGTTGCATATCAGGTTAACAACCTTTACTTCCACAGTTTTTTTATTCAGGAGCATCTTAATTTTACTTTATTTTTTTGTGCTGGAGCCCTTCTCTCTCATGATATCACCAGAGAGACAGAGATAATGAATTTGACATGGTCAAAACTTCTAAAACAAAATAAACTAGTTTTGTGATTTGTGTGGCTTTCAAACACTTCAAAGCAATGGTTTCCTAGTTGCAACAAGAGATCATCTTTTCACTACATGCCTAGTGGCCTTCTAGACTCGGGGTTTCCTGGTCAATCGCGGAATCTAGTTATAGGGGCTAGTCCCTTGTTTCCTGACATGACAGGAATGAAGGGAAAAAGGAAAAAGATAAAAGGAGTATCATCTTTTATTCTGTCAAAATTATGGGTATATTTTGCCTGAGCTGGGAATAAATGTTAAAACATGCAACAAAAGTGCTCCTATAGCTGCATTCTATGGGACTTAGGACAAAATGACACATGCATCTTAAGGTAATTTGCAGGCAACAACTCCTATATCTGCATTTTATGTCACCTAGGACAAAACGACACATGCATGTTAAGGTAATTTGCAAGCAATGACACCCATGTCATATTCCATTTGACCTTGAGGCTGCCATATTAGACACCTCGGAAGTCGGACCCATGTCAAATGCAGAGAAATATGTGGATATCCTAGTTGTATGGATTTCAAACTTTTCTTTAATTTATTGTTTTTGGCTATGGTTTGCAGGAGTCCTCGTTGTGGTTTGGGTTTTGCTATATTGTTGTGTCCTTGTCCATTTATGATGAATACAGCAACGACATTCTTGACATGCCGGAAGGGTCCTGCTTTCCTAGGTTCTAGTCACTACTCTCATTCTATATACAATTTTGCCTTACTTTACTTTTATCATAATATTTTTTTTAAAATTTCTTGAATTTCTGGTATTTAAACAGGCCTCTGTATCGAAGGAATACTGTGCTGTCAGAAACTGGTTCTCGTGCAACTTCTTTCTCAAGGCCCAACTCTTTCCGAGATCCTCCCTCTCGTACAATGTCAATTAATAATCCTATGGTTGAGTTAAAGCCATTTGAGGTATCTTCTTACTCGTTCACTTGGCATCTCAAAGGAATTCCTGTCATTGTAATGAAATTCTGCATCTTAATTTCATGCATTTTGGCTGTGTTTGGATAGGGAATGGCACTGGTGTGGGGTGGGGCGGGATATTGTGTCCATCTACATCCCTTGTTTGATTGGAGTGGGGATGTAGAGAAAAATTGGGAAATAGTGAGGGCGGGATTATATCGGGGGTAGTTCATAAACTTCAAAAATTTAGTACCAATAAGAGTTATAGATAATGTGACCAATAAAAATAATAGTTGATGAATCATTATAAGAGATAGAGATAAAAATATAATATTTTTATGCTTTAGTTCATTATATTTTTTTTAAAAATAAACTCTGATGTGTATGCATAAATATAAAAGTATTATGTAATCAGGGGCGGAGCAAGGTAAAACAGGGGGAGGAACCAAATACCATCCCCATCCCGTTGGTTATAGAGGACATGCTGGGGGCGGGGAGAGATGGGGGAAATTGCTATCCCTCGCCTTAGATTTGTGGAATGATTTATAAGGCAAAGAAAAATGATAGGTAAATCATAGAAATAACTTGGCAACTCATCTTTTTGTCTCTCCATAACTCCATCCACGAATCCATGATTCAAACACAACAACGGCAAGGCAGTAAATTTACTGAAGTAGTCTAACACTAATCAAGTCTTGTGCTAATCAAACTGAATACTTGATTGCTGCAGCTACTTGATAGCATATTTAAGGAGTGTCAACAACATGGGGAAGCAATGTATTTTGAAGGCGTAATAACACTTAAAGACATTGAAGATGCTAAGTCTAATAAAGATGGTGGCGGAGTCATAAGCAGTGGCTTGCCGGCTTATTCCTTCCTCCAAACCCTATTACGTTCTGCGAAAGCTAACTCTTTTGGTATATTGTTAGGTAAGTGCAAGTAACTCTTCCCCCCCATAGCATCGCTTTGAGCAGACAGCATGCAAAGAAATGACTTTTTAACCTTTTCTTCCATCAATGCAGGTGACAACGATACCGAGATTACAAGCACAAACAGACCCAAAGATGCCTTCTTTGATTGGTTTCTTAATCCGCTTCTGATCATCAAAGACCAAATCAAAGCTGAGAACCTCTCTGAGGCTGAAGAGGACTACCTAGGTAAATTAGTTCTTCTGAGTGGAGATCCTGCGAGGATGAACAAATCAAACATTGGCTCAGCACCTGACTCTGAGCGTAAGCGAGCCGAACTTGATGCATTTGCTAGAAGGTGGCGATCCAAAGTTTTCAAAGAGTTCTTTGAATTCTGCTGTTTAAATATTTGCTTAAATGTTCCTCACTGTGGAGCTTCTTCACTTCACTGATATATTTTTTTTCTTTTTTCCCGTGAAGAATTAGAGGGATTACCAAATCTATCTCTAGGTATCCAACATTCAGACGTCGTTTTGATGATAGCATTAAGACCATATCTGAGGATCTTGCTGAGAAAAATGGTGACACCAGACTGACTGATGGTCAGCAAACACTTCGGAGGTCTAGGAGCGCCTTTGCCCGGATATTTAGCCAGAAATCTTTTAAAAGCAGAACAGAGAACGACGGGTCTTATCAAGAATCTCAACCAATTACTGACAGAGGAGCAGAAAATGCCTGATGGTGAGATATTTCTTGTCACTTATTGTTGTATTTGTTCATATTATAACCTTTGGCATGGGCATTCTTTAGGAATAACTGTAATCAGTAAATGTAATCAGTGATAGATGTGTCTCCCCATTTTTCCTGAACCCAAGGGGAAAAAAAGTAGTAGTTCGTAAATAAAAATAGCGTTGATAATTCAAGAAAGTTCTAGATGGTGCATTAGCCCAGATAAGGAGTAGAAGCGGTATGTCCAAAACCAAAAAGGCTTATTTCCCACATAGGCAGGTACTATGCTGCAGGAGCAGACAGACCCTTTAGCGGGGGATCCTGATGCGTCCAATATAAACTTCAAAATGGGATACGGATTGTCAGGGTAAGCAATCAGTCAATCAGGGGGTAACGATCCAATCTATTTGTCTATGCTCTCATTTCTCTATAATACGATAATAGCCTATTGCCTGTAAACTATCGTTATAATATTCTAGATTTTTGGAGCGGCATTTCCTAAAGAATCTCAAAAGTTTTTTTTTACTCTCCCATGCATCTCTACCTCTGTCGGTATTGACCTTCCAGTGCATGATATGAGACGCCAGACGTCATCCCTCAACCATCCTTTGATCGTTTAGGAGTGTTGAATCATGTATTTGCGCCTTTTTGATTTGTATTCTAAAAGAACCATGACTTCAGGTTGATCTCATTGTAAAATTAGGAAGAAGTATATTAAAGGAAGTTGTAAATTAAAATATGCAAATTACATATCCAATTTACAATACTACTCTCCTGGGTGTTCGTTTTTGTATTCGTTTCTGTCGAATAAAATTATTTCAATATCACTTTAAAGTCCAACGTTTTGAAGATGATTATGTTGGAATCTGTGAATTTCATTGGCCATTGAAATTCAGATTTCAATAGCAGATTCAATTACAATTGAATTGGCC
>JAOTRH010000001.1:26596558-26644488 GCA_034768845.1 Heliamphora exappendiculata
GTCTGAGCAGGAAGCATAAAAAGAAAAAAAAAAAAACTTATTTTCCGTCATTGCAGATGACGATGTTACTGAGATAACTAGCACAAACAGACCTAAAGATGCCGTCTTTGATTGGTTTTTGAATCCGCTCCTAATCATCAAAGACCAAATCAAAGCTGAGAACCTCTCAGAGGATGAAGAGGACTACTTAGGCAAATTAGTTCTGCTGGGTGGGGATGCTGAAAGAATGAAAGACTCAAATATTATTAGCTCAGCCCCTGAATCTGAACTTAAGCAAGCTGAACTTGATGCGCTTGCTCGAAGGTAGTAATGAAAAATTGTCCAAGAGTTGTCTGATCTTTGTTGTTTAAATTTTAGATGTTAGAAATATGAAATTGATATTTTGTTCCCCTATGCTGGTTTTCTTTTCCCTTTAATGATCGATGAAGACTTCGGGGAATTATGAAATCCATCTCTCGGTATCCGACGTTCAGGCGTCGTTTTGATGATAGCATTAAGACCATATCTGAAGATCTTGCCAAGAAAAATGTTGGCAGCAAATCAGCTAGTGGGCGGCAAATTGTTCCGAGTGCTAGGAGTACCTTTGCTAGGTTATTTAGCCAGAAATCTTTCAAAAGCAGAACAGACTACCATGGGTCTTGCCAAGAGTCTGAGCCAGTTATGGAAAGAGATGTGGAAATTGCCTGATGTGTTGCTACATCGGACATACGGTCCAATTTCTTGTGATCTATGTTCCATTTGTAACTTTATTTTTCACCTCTTAATTGCTACATTTTTTAGTGAAAGTTCTTTGTGATCTATGTTCCATTTGTTACTTTCTGTATCACCTCTTAATTGTTACATTTTTAAGTATTACCAACTTTCACCAATGTTTTCCATTTGAATGTGAAAAACATAATACTACTACTACTACTACTTATACTACTACTACTACTTATATATAGGAGTATGTAGCAGTAAGGATGTTCTATTTTGATACGAGCGTCATGAGTTAGAATCACAGAAACAACCTCTTTTCATGCGGGATTAGGTTATGTAACTTCTACCTTTTTAAACCTTGTAGTGCTATGTACGGTTTACCCATTTAGTATACTAAACTACTTTTTTGGGTGTACTTTGAGAATTTTCTTATCTTTTTTCTTATGCAGATTCGTAAAGACAATAGCCTAACATTTTATTTTCTTCTTAATTTAGAATATGAAATTTTTTTTCATAACTTGATACAGAGTTCAAGAATTTTCTCATATATTTGTATATCAAACATGACAGTGTAAAATTTTTTATATCTTAATTCAAAATTATATTATTTTAGATAAATTACACTGATCCCTCTTGAGATTCATAAAAATATCAATCACATCTCTTGTGATTTTTGAAATTTTACTAGTTTCTCATTTGGTTTAATTTTTGTATCAAATTAGTCTAACTGTTAAATTTTTGTTAAAAATTAACAAAAAAATTATTTTTCAATATATATTTTTTTATTAAAAAATAATATATTATTTTTTTAGTTAGAATACAACATATTTTTCTTTAGTTAGAAAATGGTATATTTTGTATTGTTAGAAAACAATGTTATATTTTTTATTTTTTTAGTTAGAAAACAGTGTTACTGTTTTTTAGAAAAATATTTTTTTTCTTTTAGAAAAACAGTTTTAGCTTTTTTAGAAAAAAAATTTTAATTTCTTATTAACAAGTTGAGAGTAATAAATTTTTTGTTTATATAACCTAAAGCGATCTTAAGCAAAAAAATTAATTTAAAATCAAGTTACCAATGGTAACTTTTGTTGGTTTTGTGCCAACATCGACTTATTCATTTTAATAATAGTATAAATTATGATTTTGAATCCAAATAAATCATTTGTTATTTTTTCTTTAAACATAAATAGTGTAAATTTTAAATTGTGGCAAGAAAAAAAGAAAGGTTAGAAACACCTCATATTATACCTTATATTTTATTTTATAAATACAAATTAAATAAATTTCACACCAACTATTGGAGTAAAATTTACTAAAATTGTCCCGAGAAAAATATGAAATATAATATAAAGTGTAAATAAAATTTTTCAAAAAAAAAACACAAAACTAAAACCCAATGATTTCTCCTCAATTTGAGAACAATTGGCCAAGTCTACGAAAACCTGATCTAAAACGCTCTGTTGCCCACGACCTCCATGACCATCAGAGCCCATGACCTCCACAAAATACCGCCCACGTTTAAACTTCAAACTCGCACTGGAATTCCCTCCTTTCTATATATTTTGAACTCAGCGCACAAGTTTTCAGTTTTCAGTATCACACGAGAGCTCTTTCAAAGCCTTCCAATGGCGTCTACCGACTCAATGTTGATCAAACCCAGTTTTGCCAACCAAATATTACTTCCCTTGCTTCTCGCCCTCATCATCTCCTCCTTTCATCTCCTCTCCGTCACCTCCTTCGAGTTCCAAGTTGGTGGCATTAATGGCTGGGTCGTCCCCCCCGCGAATGACAGCAAAATCTACAACGACTGGACCTCTGAGAACCGCTTCCGTGTCGGTGACACCATTCGTAAGTTTTCTCGTGTTGTTACTTATTGTATGGACTTATATGTGATAAATTCTAAACTTTCAATATAGGTACTTATCTACATATTAATCGATACTGTTCAAAATTAATTGATACGCGATCGTATTCAAGGTTCTAAATTATGATATGGGAAAATGTATCTATGTCAAGGGTGTGGATATATGCTCTTGAGTGGATTCAATTGGTCCCGCTCAAGCTTTTTTAAGATTTTTCTTAGTAAATATTTATACTTCTTGTTTACTCGCAAAACAAAGTTTGTTAATTCTATTGGTTTAATTTTTTTCTAAACAAAAAAAAATGCATCTAAACTAATACTAAATTTCGAACAGTTTTGATTTTTTTTAGAAATGTTGGCACCATCTTACATTTTTTCCAATATTTTAGTTGTATCAACCTTGTAAATGTCCAAAACTTTTACATAAATTTTTTGGTTTATTGAATGAGTAAATTTTTTAGTAATCAAGTAATTTTTGACCCAATAGTATAAGTGTTATCCTCTCAAATAGAAGGTTAAAAATCTAAACATTGTTAAATGGAAGGTATGAAAGTTATGAATGTGTGAACATTTACTGTTAAAAAAAAATAATAATAATGTCATCGGTGTTACGATTCTACATTGACTAATATCACACAGTAATACATTAATAAATATTGATAATAGAGACTTAAAATCTCAATTAGTATCGACCCCTACTAGACATAACAAAAGATACAAATATATATATATATATATATATATATATATATATATGTGTGTGTCTATGTATGGAAGTAGAGAGAGAGAGAGAAGGGAGTTTGAAAGCGAGATGTTTGGGGGTGTGGTGTTCAGATTTCAGGTACAAGAAGGATTCGGTAATGGAGGTGAAGGAGTCAGAATACAAGAACTGCAACTCAACCCACCCACACTTCTTCTCCAACAACGGAAACACAGTCTTCAAACTCCAACACCCAGGGCCGTTCTACTTCATTAGCGGAGCGTCAGGGCACTGCCAGAGAGGACAGCGGATGATCGTAAAGGTGATGTCCGAAGAGGACTTCAACTCCGGCGGCGGCGGCGGTTCGTCTGCTTCTGCGGCTGCAGTTTCATTCTATGGAGGAGTCATTGCGCCATTGGCTTTGTCATTCATCTTTTAGCTTGGTTTAATTAATTTCTGGGTACGCTGCATGTTCTAGTATTTAGTTATTATTGTTTTGTGTAAAATTGGTTTCAGGTGCCTCTGGTTCCTTTTTTTTTTTTTTTTCTTTCTACTTCATTGCAGATGTTTTTCCTGAATTATGAAATCTAAATGTGTTTGGTTTTTGTATTAACTTTCTTCACTTATACTCTACTTTACTTTGCCAACATAATAAATCTGCATTAAATTAGAAATTTAAAAAAATTAAACAAGTGTTACACAAATGAACAACTGCCCTCGCTTGATCGCTTGATAAACCGGGTGGAATTAATAATGAGTTGATATTAAATACTAAATTATCATATAGAGAGATTAATTAGCAATGACAAGGCTAATTCTCTCTCAATTGATCAAAAAATAAAAAATAAAAAAGCTAACATAATAGATCTGCATTATGTTGAATACCCCTCGGCCCTCGTTTGCTAAATTGGTGGGATTAATAATGAGTTGATATTAAATACTAAATTATCATAGAGAGAGAGAGAGAGTAATTAGCAATGAGAAGGCTAATTCTCTCTCAGTTGATTAAAAAAAAGGCTAATTCTATGTCATGTTTATTGAGGAAATGTATTGTACCATTGATGGAAAATTGTCATTTCTTTGGATAAAAAAAATGTCATATTTGTTTTGGATTAAATAGATGAAACTAAATATATAGAGTTTTATTTTTACCCTTATACAATTAAACGTGAAATCTACTAATAATAAAATCACGAATAAAACTAAAAATAAATTAATTTGGGTCATAATTTCATATATTAATATATTAAAAAAAATAAAAGGGAAAAATTAAGAAACATAACACAATAAATTGATTCATAAAGCTTGCCATTTGTCTTAAAAAGGTAGGCATGTGAATATATTAAAAAAAAGATAAATAAAAGTTTTTAAAGTTCTGTCTTTTGCACTGCAATGCTATAATGGTTCTTTGATTGTGAATCTACTTTTATATGAATATTGAAAGGAGCACCGATAATTGTGAATCTATTTTCATATGAAAATTAAGAAAAGCACCGAACAAGAGAGAGAGAGAGAGAGTGTACAAATTAATATTTATTTTTTTACTGTAATTAATTGCTTTTTTTATATCTTTTCATATTTAATTTTTTTTTTAAACCAAAAAAAAGAAGGCCAATTACTGGCTCAATTTCATAAAGGGTAGTTTCGGTATTAACATGAACTGATGAGGATATTTTTGGCATCTTATTTCAATATCTTGGACTAGATTCCGAAACCCAGACCTCATCCAGGGACGAAGTAAGAGACGGGGGGGTAGTTGAGGGCTGGAGGGGCATGGCCACCTTCCACCCTGCTTCAATTTTATATATATATATAATATAAATTTTAAGTAAATAAAAATATAGAAAATGATATAAAAAATTTTTTGTAGTTTTTATTATCAAATATCTTAATTTTATTTGACCACCATAATTATAATTTTTTTAAACACAATTTTTGACCACCCTAAAACTAAAATCCTAGCCTCACCTGGTTATGCTAATTCTGTAGTTTTGGGGGTTTGATAGTGTAAGGAACTAATAACCCAACCCTACTATTTCAGAACAATCACAATATTTAGAGCCCACTTCATTAACAAATCAATTAATTATTATAGCCTTACAATGAGCATCAAATTAACTAGCCCTTGAGGTGGTTAAAGTGATAAGAATTCACTTCTTTATTTTTTTTCTCTGACTAAATCACTAATCCAAACATACTAATCAAAATTTGCATTTTGCACAACTTAAAACAACATTATATAGTTTTCAAGTATAAAGAAATAGGAAAAGCTTTATGTACTCCAAAAATAAACTCAAAATTTTGCACCAAAAGTGATATGTAGAGTGTAAATTCAAATTTAGTAGTGTAAGCCACAATCTAAATTGATCTTTGCCACTCACCTTAAATTTTAGATAATTTTTTGCCTACTCTTTATTGATTTCTAATATTGCTGAAAGGAAAATAGCTTGTAGTGTTGGAGGTTACAAAACCAAACTAATTACCTAGTCAAAAATAAGAATATGTTGAGTGTGAACCACAATCCAAATTAATCTTAATCACTTACCTTAAATTTTATATAATCTTTTTAAATATTTTTTTCTAAATTCCTAACATTTTTGAAAGAAATATATAGCTTGTAGTGTTGGAGGTTATAAAACCAAACTAATTAATTACCCAGCTTTCTCATCTTAGACTTCGTTCATTTAACAGGAATAGTAAGATAAAAGAACAAAATAACTGTATTATGTTTCTGCATGTATATTCAATTGACGTAAAAAAAAAAAAAAATACAAGTCTCAATAAAATATTTTTCTTGTGAAAAATATTTTTTCATAAAACAAATTCTATAAGAAGTATAAAATTATGCATCGCAAAAAAATTAAAAACCAAATCTTCTATTAACTTTTTTTTGCAAACTAAACAAGTAACTAAAAACTAATTCTATTAGATATTTATTTTTCTTTCTTTTACTTCATTTTTTTTGTAAATTTCTTTCTCACATAATAATATTTCTGACAACTGAATAAAGCCTCTGCAATTGAGAAGTGGGCCTAAATTTGGGGCCAGGAAAAACAATAATATGTTGGCACTTGTTCCAGATTTTTTTCGTAAGGGAGTTAAAAAAATTCCTAATGTTAGGAAACTACTGATTTCCGAGAATTCTGAGAATATGGGGCGGCTACTTATAAACTTTGCCCCAATAATTTTTTATTTATTTATTTTATTTTATTTTATTTTATTTTTAATAAAAAAAATTTATCGTTTAGAGTATTTAGACAAATTATCATACTTTTCGACTCTTATTACTAAGACGAATCGGAAAAGTATTTATTTTTTATAAAAATATTTAAAAAAATTAAAAAAGATGAAAACAAGTTAATAAGTCAAATTTTATGTTGCTTATTTTTATTTTAGTAAAAAAAATCATCTTTTGATAAAAAAAAATTACTTTTCCGGTTCATCTCACTAAGAAGACTCAAAAAAGTAATAAAATCTAGCCAAAAAATTAAAAAATTCAGAAAAAATAAAAACAAATAAAATAATCAAAATTTAACCCAAATAGGGCCTTTGTTAAATAAATTATTAATATACAAAAAATGCTAACTACTAGTTCACTAGAAAGTAGATAATAGGTAAATAATATATGAATAAAAAGTTTAATGTTTGGCATTACTGAAATTAGTAATTTATAGGTTATAACTTGTATTATAAGTTGTGAATGTTTGGCAAAAATTATAATTTATAACTCAAATAATTTGTATTTGAAAAAATTATACTTTTTAACTAAAA
The DNA here is from genome assembly GCA_034768845.1 of Heliamphora exappendiculata. Classification (NCBI taxonomy): domain Eukaryota; kingdom Viridiplantae; phylum Streptophyta; class Magnoliopsida; order Ericales; family Sarraceniaceae; genus Heliamphora; species Heliamphora exappendiculata. The sequence continues at coordinate 26,603,590 of JAOTRH010000001.1, forward strand.
TTAATAATAAAAAATTAAAAACTATAATTTTGCCACACACCTTAAATATGTATTCAGAAAAATATACCTAGAATTCTATCTTAAAAGTAACGTGAAGGATGTAGATTCAAATTTAGTAAAGGGTAGGCAACACTTGAAGTAAATTTTTGATTAACCAAATCAAATTAAACTAAACATTTATCCCAACGTCAATATTTGATATTCACTCTAAATTCTAATTTTATGAGCACTTTTTTAAAACACCTAGCATTTCTAGTGTGTGAGTATTTGTCCAATTAGTATATTAATATATGAAAAGTAATAGACACTGTATTAAAAAAATAAATTAATTTTAATTTTTTTTTGTCCCCATTATCTACTCCCCAACTAGTGATGATTTGTAGAACCGATCCAAAAAAAAATAAGATTAATAAGATTATCAGAGTATGTTTTCCTAAACTAAACAGATAACTTATATAATAATTAGACAAATGTGGTTTCGAGTACTTACATTTTAATGGTGAATTAATTTAATTTTTTATATTAATATTAATTTGATAAATGAACATTACGCTCAAACAATTTGAATAATAAAAAGTTGTCACGAACCTGCCAAATAGCAAGCAGAAGGAGATGAACTATAGTTTGAAGGCTGATGGTACAAGAGTTAAAGGTACAGCAGCAGAGAGAGAGAGAGAGAGAGAGAAGAGAAGAAAGCAAATCAAAGCAAGCGCCTTCCCCGGCTACTTAGGCAAAGAGGCAAAGAAGAACTACATAGCTTGAATAGCAGGTCTGCCAAGGTCCTGATCAGAAACAGCAAAACCACCTCGTCTCCTGCAAAAGTTGAACAAATCTATCTATAGATCTTTCTCACAGGAATAATCAGACTGGGATGGATTGCTCAAGAAATTGTGCGTTAGTTATGGAATCGTACCGTAGTAGGGTGGTGGTGATAATTTTGTTCTTGTCTCGGCGGTTGATCGTTCCTCTGTGACGGCGGTGGTGCTGCGTTGGCGGCGGTTCCAGTGGTTTTCTTCTCATCTCTAGCCTTGGCAAATATGACCGTGAATCCATCGGCCGATGCCGGATTATTTACATCCCACTCGCCGAACTTTGGCAATGGCCTCCCTCTGTCCTGCTGATCATCAAACATCACAAATTCATATATAACTTCTTCATCGATCTTCGGAAGAAAGAAATAGTTTCTATATATATATATATATATATATATATATGATGATAATGATGTTAATTGGAGATCCACCTAAGAATAATTGGAACGTCAATTTGATAGATCTTCATATGAAAATCATGATTGTTGCTCAAACAATGATGAATGATCTCAGAAAGAAAATTTAAACAAACATCATCATCTTCTTCTTCTTCTTAATTATTTTCATTAAATCCCTAATATTTCTTCGTTCGCGACATTATGTGCTGCGATGAAACTAATCAATCACAGATGTTCATAGATTACAATGTTCGATCTGATATAAGAGAAAATAAATAACTTACCGAAGCCATCGAGGGATAGATTTGCAGGAGGTTGGTAAGAGAAAATGAATGTCACAGAGAGAGAAAGAGAGGAAAAGAGAGAAGATGGACAGAGCCGAGTCTCAAGGAAGATGGATAGGAAATAATGGGTTCAAAAGGAAAAGAAAAGAAAATAAGGGGTTCAAAAGAAAAGAAAAGAGCTGTATTTTTTAAAAGAAAAGAGTTGTATGCATGTCACCCGCCATCACCCAAATTAACCATATTATAGGAATTCCAAAAATTCAAAAAAATTCAAAAAAAGTAAATAAAAAGGGTAAAACAAATTTATGGTATACATTTTAATTTATTTATTTATTTATTTTGAGCAAATCTCCTTGCTGTCTCTACCACCCAAATTAACCATATTATAGGAATCCTGAAATTAATTAATTTTTTTTTAAAAAGTAAATAAAAAAAGGGTTAAAAAAATTTACGGTATACATTTTAATTATTATTATTTTATTATTTTATAAAATAGTTAGTAAAAAATTAAATTTGTTTTGAGGTGCATAATCTTATACTATTCACATGATTCATTTGATGGTAAAACTTTTTAGTAGAAAAACTTGTTATGGTGGGTCAAATATTTTTTTTTGGATAATTGAAGAATTTTGTAAAAAGAAAATAGTTATTTTTTCCCAGTCATTTGAATAAATCTTTGGATCTATGGCCTTTAAAGAGTGTTTGAATGATTGAAAATTATAAAAATTAAATTAAATGCAATTATTAGGGACTAATACGTAATTATATTCAAATATTTGAATTATTACTAGGAGCAGTGGAGGAGTTAGAAATTTAGTTGGAAAGGCACACAAACATAAATATTAGTTCGATGCCATAATCTTAAATTTGCGGGAAGATTTGCTATATTAATTTTTATCCGATTTTATTTTAAAAACTGAAAATTGTCATTTTTTTTAAAAAAAAATTGTTTTTAACTGTAATTTTTTTAAAATATTTCTCCATAACTATTTAAAAATATAAGAAATCAGCTTAATTTATAGATCAGCACTTAAGAACCAAGAAGAAAATACTAAAAATTCTTGCTGATAAAAAAAAATAAAAAAATAAAAAAATATAAATTCATCAATGAAAAATATAGATGAGATTCTTTACAATAGTATTAGATCATAACTGACAAAAAAATAAATAAACCAAAATGATATTTTAGTAGCTAATTAAACATGAAAATAAGTGATTTTCGAGTAATACTAAAAATTCTTGCAAAATAAAACAAATTTACTGAATATGTATGATCAGTATACAAAATCTTTTGAATTCGAAAAATTATACGAGATTGGATATAAAAAATAAATTGAGAAAATAAAAGAAAAAAGTACCTACTATTTTTTAGATTCATATAAATTAAAAAAGAGAGTAACTGTAAAAGACAAAGAAAACTACCCGTCGGCGTCAATGCACTTGTCTGTCTCTATTGGCATTGGCATCAGAATTTGTCTCTATCATTGTCTGTCTTCATCAATCGTTTGATTGGCGTCGTCGTTTCACCTCGTTTTATCGGTGTCATCACCTTGTCGACATCAGCGTCTCTCAATGCTCTTACAAATTTTTTTAATGCTATAAGTCTCTCTCACATTATGAATTAGATTAGATTACAGTTTTTACTTTTCAGTTTCAAAGAGATCACAAATATCATTTGCAAAATATATAATTTTTTTATTAATATAATAAAAATTTAAATTTCAAGTAGACCCTTGATTCTCCATTGAGTTCGCGCCAAACTATGAAAAAGAGGAGATCAAATTAAAATTTATAAAATGACATCTTTATTTTTCTTAAAATAAAATATTGATCATCCAAATGGTGACAGAATCACATTTTAGTTTTTCCTTAAAATTCGGATCTCCGAACAAAAATTTAGCGACGGTGACAGAATTGATGGTTAAGTTTAACGGTGAAAACAAGAACCCTAGGTCCACGAGCACACCACGTTACAAATTTGGCCACCGACTCAAATCATGCCACGTTATCAAAATCACAGACTTCAATACATCCACGGCAATGGCCAACAAAATCATCCCATTACGCAAATACCCTTGAAATGTCACGATTATTACCTAATTAATCCGTACAATGACGGTTATCTTGTTACACATATATAGCCCTTTTCGGTCTTTTAACACCAATCACTTCCATCCCCCTCGCTCGCTCTCTCGACCCAATTGTTGCCATCGATACATCTCTTTCTCCTCTCTCTGAATAGTCTCTCCTATGGCGACCGGTTTGGTCCGAAGGGCGGTTTTCCGGCTTCAATCGTCGCCGGCGGCGAAACTGTTATGCGCTCGAGCGCACGCGTCGGAAGTCCAAGCGCAAGAGGTGGAGCCCAAGGCCCGACCTTCCTCCAACCTCAAGACCTTCCAGATCTACCGATGGAACCCCGACAATCCGACGAAGCCGGAACTCCAGGACTATCAGATCGACCTCAAGGACTGTGGTCCTATGGTCCTCGACGCCCTCATCAAGATCAAGAACGAGGTGGACCCCACCCTCACCTTCCGGCGATCGTGCCGGGAGGGGATTTGTGGTTCCTGCGCGATGAACATCGACGGCTGTAACGGTTTGGCCTGCCTGACGAAGATCCCCTTGGGGACTTCGTCGACGATCACGCCGTTGCCGCACATGTTCGTGATCAAGGACCTGGTGGTGGACATGACCAATTTCTACAACCAGTACAAGAGTATCGAACCGTGGTTGAAGCGGAAGAATCCTCCGCCGGTGCCGGGGAAGGAGGTTCCGCAGAGCAAGAAAGATAGGGCGAAGCTTGATGGAATGTATGAATGCATATTGTGCGCCTGCTGTAGCACATCCTGCCCTAGCTACTGGTGGAACCCTGAATCTTATCTTGGTCCCGCCGCTCTCCTCCATGCCAATCGGTAATTCTTTTAAATCTCAATTTCCTGATTTTTTTTATCTATTATTTCTCTCTCGTTTTATATGTTTTGCTATATAAATGATACTGTTGTATGTATGCATATAGATAGCACTCTTGTTTGGGCGCACACGGCATGTGCAATGGTTTATTTTTTACAAGAAAAGCGTTGAATTTAGTAAAAGATAACTTAAATCAAATGAAATACTTGAAATTAGAATTTTAGAAGAGGGAAGGGAGAGAGAGGAGGTGGAAAGTTTAACAATACACAAAATTGACTTAAGGTTTTAGAGTTATGGACAAAGATGGGAAGTAGAGATTTTTAAAAAAATTTAAACTGTGACGGATATGAAAATCTTATAACAGTTACAAAAGCCGGAGTCAGCCATATATCATGGTAAGTTTGCTTTTATAATGAAGTATAATAAATAATATAAACTATGACGGTTACAAAAGTTTTATAGTGGTTACAAAACCATGATTTAGTTTCGTTCACACCAATTGAGGTGTTTGTTTTATGTTATAATGTAGATAGTATAGAAGTATACATAGTATAGATATCGATATGTGTATGGCGGTGGGAAGGGCACATGCAAATCAGTCCGGTCCAGTTTGGCAGTGTGGCCCACCTCGGGTCATACTTTGATAATGGAAATACTTCATCTTGTAGTCCTAGTTTGTACATTATTCATGCAAAAAAATTAAATTATTTGGATATCATTATGTATTTGAATAAATAAAGATTGTTTTTTTTAAAAAAAAGGGTAAATAAACAATACTCTTTTTTTTTATGGGTAGACGGGAATCGGATCAGAGAATCCAACTATTAAATGTCAGAAGAAGCTTTTGGAAAACATCTCGGGGGCTGTTCCCTTTAGCAACAGGGGTTCAGGAACTAACTATAGGTATACGTCGGGCTCCCAATTCTAGAGGGACGCGACGCAAGATGATGATGGGTCTACCGCGACTGGAGCTGCTGGTGGAACTGCTGCTTCCGCTTAGTGAATAGAATAAGCCCTTATTCTGGTTTTGGATATACTAATATGAAGTCAAAACACCAGTTTGGTGCCCTCTCCAATCTTGTCATTCTGTCAAATGCATTATTTTCAAATTATCAGGTTGTGTTCATTTTGTGTACAATTTACTCGACCTGTATATGAAATAGCCATGAGCGTTAACATGACTGAATCTCTCCACATCCAAATCTTCTACAGTTCCCCACTAGCTGCAAATTTCTGCACTTCTGTGCATTGGCCGCAAAACTCCCTCATGACCCTCTCTATCTTTACTTATCCTTTTATGATCAGCAATACACGATTTGAGTATGCTCTCTTCTAATCAATCAATAGATAATCAGACTTCTAGCATTCTATTTGTCACATCTGGTTTGCTTCAATCTTTGTAAAAGTTATCTTTTCCCCATTAATACCTGTAAAAGGAGGTTTATAAAAGAAAATTGAGACTCAGTTTTGAAGCTCGGCATCTTGAGAGACGTTGTTCTCTGCAGAAATTTTGACATTTGTGTATAAATGCATTCGGTGAGAGGTTGGTTTGCTCAAATAGTTTTACTAATTTGTGTGTTTATATACTTAGTGTTCGGGGCACACGCAATGCTTGTGCACTCATTACACTTTTATAAAAAAAGTGTTGCATTAAGAAAAGATAAATTATGGCAAATAATATTGTAATTAGAGTTTTGGAAGAGGGAAGGAGAGAGGTGGAAATCTTGATAAAAATGATGCGAATATACACATTTGAATTAGGGTTTTAGAGTTACAGAACAATATAGAAAATAGAGAGGAAGTGCAGGATTTCAAAAAAATAAATAAATAAATAAAACTGTGGCGGTTACAAAATTACGAGTTCGTTCACACCAGTTGTGCTGTTTGCTTCAGAATTAGATATATTTGCATACATTTGATAACATATATACTTAATAGTTTGCATGCACTTCATAATATATATACTTAATAGTTCCTCTGTTCATTGATTGCTGAGAAAAAGTTTGGAGAACCAAGGAAATACCAGAAGTTCAATCTTAGTAGGATTTTATCTTAATTTTTGTGAAGTTTAATTTCTTTGAGTAATTAAGGGGTTTTTTTAATTTATTTTTCACCGTCTTCAATCATTACTTTTCAATCTTCAACACACACAAACACAAACAAAAGAGTTGGAATTTTATATCAAAACATTTCTTTGTTAACAAATTTGAAAATATAAAGATCTATGTATATACCCATAAATGTATATTTAATCCTGTATATTTTCTTTTCTGTTTGTTTGTCGATTGTGTGTTGTTTCTATTTCAGGTACTTATCTTCTAATGCGATTATTTTTATTCTAGTTATGTTGTTTATACGCTTGGCTCTATACTTTTGATAAGATTAAAGAAAATAAAGCTGAAACTTTGATTAAATGATTTAAAAATTAGGTGTGCTGAATTTTGTTGTTATATATCGTTCAAAAACTTTATTCTTCAAGAGCACTACACCAAAAGTGCTATCAATCAAAGTGCCAGTTTGCCTTCTAAATTTGTTATCCTTATCCGTTTATAGAATATTCATTACCAAAATGTGAAAGGATCTTCATTGATCTTTGATGTCTTCAAACAAATAAATGGTTTACTATCAATAAACATTGCATGAGATTTTCATTTGCACATGCATTGGATGTGCTAACCCTTTTTTACTTATCAAAAGAAGAAACTTATTTCAAAACATAAATAGAAGTTTTGCAGAACTTAATGAGAACTTGAATTTTTAGTTCAATTTTTTTCTGGACTTCTTTTATTGTTTAGTTCATTTTTTTACTTTTCTAGTACCTCGTGACGAGTGGAATCTAAAAAGTATATTTGGTCGGGATAAAGTTGAAAAAAGTTTTGGACAAAACAATCTGCAAAAACCCTATTAAATGGCTTTTTTTTGTCTTATTTGAACCCTTTGTTTTTTGTGTGGTCAACTTTTTTTCCCTTTTTGATTTCTCATGACAAGAGAAATTTAAAACGTATAGGCATTTGACCTAATGCTAAAAAAAGTAAAATAATAAAAACTGTATAAAAAAGGCGACGTAATGCACGGTTAGTTGGAACTTAAATGAAATGAAGAAAGCAACTAATTGGGATCTTGAGCATTATGTATTAGATACACATAGGAAACAAGTAAGAAGCTATCAACTCTATAATGCAAAATTGAATTAGACAACTCTCGAGATTTAAAGTTTAAACTGCTGGACAAAATGCACGGTTAGTTGGAACTTAAATGAAATGAAGAAAGTAACAAATCAGTATCTTGTGCATTATATATTTGATACACAAGGAAACAAATAAGAATCAATTAACTTTATAATGCAAAATTGAATTAGACAACTCTCGAGATTTTTAAAGTTTAAATTACGATGGTACAAATGTTGAGTTTTATATATATTTACTTAGAATAAAATTAAAAACATTCTTGCATTTCCTACAAATGAATTGCTAGAAATGGGTAAGTGTTTATTTCCTATGTAACTGCAAAAGAAATAGAAGAAAATCTAACTATCCTATAGGCCGAAGAGGACACGAGGGTCTCATACTTCCAACAGTGGTTATTAGCCTGCCATAGCAAAAGGTGGGCTAGTTAGCAATCAGTGTTTCGTGAACAGAAGCTTAAGCTTAACTGTGTCTACAATAGTAAGGTAAGCTAATTAGTAGTTAGTGGTCAGTCCTTTCGTTTGAGGAGCTTCAGCTAATCTGGTATGTCGCAACTCATTTTCATTTCAGATAAGACAGCGTGAGAATAATTACATTTTGTGGTTCAAGAAAAATTCTAGAATGATGATGATCACAACACTACTGAAGGGTGTGGAAGTTTGTTTCAGACTCATTAGAAGTTGCACTTGTTTGTTGAACTAGATCAATTTTATGCATGAAAAACTCATGGCCCTCCTTCCACTTGTCATGACTCATTGTTACATAAGCTGGTAAATATAATGGGGCGACCTCTGATTTGCTTTTGCTCTCATCAAAGCAGTCTAAAAATTCAGAAGTTGGAAAATTATTTACTGTAGTTATAATATCATAAGATAAAAGTTATGTTACACGTATTTGAGTATCGGGGTTTAGGATCCGGCCATCAAACCTCTAATTGAGGGGTGCGTGAACACAACAAAAAGGATTAATATTTGTTTTTATATTTTAAATTGTTTAATGGTGTTTTATGTACCGTAGAGTGTCAAAAAAGACATTTTACTCATGTTACAAGAAAATTTAAATATAATGACAATATCAAATATAATTTGGAAAGAAGTTTCCAATGCTTTTCATTGGACAGTTATCTCACGCCCTTATTGGACACTTATCTGAAGTGTTGGATAAGTGTCCGACACGTACACCTCTTGCACCCCTATTATCTAGGTGTCTAGGTGTTCGATATGGACACTATTAATTCTGAAGAGTCTATTATGTAACATATTTTACAAGTTCACAGGGTTAAACTGCCTCATTGTAGCTACATTCTATGCTCATGGATGAACTGAAAATCAATGCTCTCCCTCATTGACAGAGTTATGTTAGCTCGCAGTTAGCTAACATGGAATTAAATTTGTGTGTGCAGGTGGATAATGGACAGCCGTGATGAATATACCAAGGAGCGACTTGATGCGATATGCGATGAGTTCAAGCTATACCGTTGCCATACAATATTGAATTGTGCCCGTGCTTGCCCAAAGGGCCTGAACCCTGGAAAGCAAATTACAAACATCAAGCAGCTTCAGCTTGCAAAGGGTATCTAAGAGAAGTGTGATGGTTTTTTGTGGTCTATTTATTCAGGTATTATTGTGAAGGGCTTGTGTTTCTTCAATCAATAATGTTTTACCAAATGTTATTATGACTTCTTTTTTTCACTTCTGCTTTTTGGATCAAGGGCTCTTATCTTGGATAAATGCTCCTTGAAATCTAAAATCCCCAAGTCTACGTTCACTTGGACTGAGTAAGTGTCACTAGTTTCATTGACAATGTATGCTGTGTTATCAGCTTACGTGTAATGCAACTTCAATTATTGAAAAGATTAAGACATATTTGGATATTTCTTTCAATCCTGCAATATTATATTACTTATTTGATACGGATAGAGAAAAGAAAATTCTCCAAAAAGAGAAAATGGATGATGGAAGTGTGTGACTTGAACTATTGATTGGTTTGTGTAGATGCCTTTATTTATCTGCCATGTTGAGATTAGCTATCAAATGTATCTTTGTTCCCACCACCATGTAACCGGGTATTAGAAGATAGGCTGGCTTGCTTGAGTTGAATTTTTTATCCGAATCAGGTCGTATATGAGCACACTTAGTAAGATCCCTTTAAGTGAAATAGATAATCATAATCATGTTTATCGTTTATTCAAGGGAAAGGGATATGGGTGAAATGGAAATTGGATATTGATTACGCTATGTTCTCAAGTTTCCATTTCATAGGATACTGCAGAGTATGGGCAATGGGGCACATGAACTCACGGTACTCGTTTTGGTTATGAACATTTTGTTATGCTCTAAATAGAGGAAAATTTGTTAACTACGCATACAAAAATCTTTTATTCACACGATTATTGAATGATCCCTTCACATAATTGTTGGAAATCCCCACCATAAGATAGCAAGCATATATAAAGAAGTTTTCTATTGTTTTTTAGAGTCACATCAAATGTGTTGGATTTTCTCTACTCTAAACTCCCAACTGTGAAGACCCCTATATAAACCAACAGGAAAAAGATGTGTTCACCAACAAGGCAGCTATCCCATTAAGTGCATATTGGTTGAGGCTACCAAAAAAATGCAGTTCCCACTAGTAGCTTGCTTTCTGGTTTCTGTCATCTTTGTTCAGGTTACGATCGGTGTCGCCCAATCAACCACCCGCATCCCATTCCTCATAAAGCCTCAAACCGTTGAATCACATCAATACATACCTGTTTCAGGTGACATAACCAAAAACTTTTTTCAGATTCAGCTATGAATTACAATGACCATAACAAGAGAATTGCAAGGTTTAAACAGGCTGATCATGGTGATTCTCTTGTGGTAGGATGCAGCAATAACTGCGACGTAGCTTGTTGCTACTGCGATATCAGGAAACAGCCACCAATTTGTGTACGGTGCTGCGAAGAAGGGAATTGATTTCCGGGTATGTGTTTCCTCCAATGAACCGTCTGGAAACTTTGTGACTATATAATGGAAGATAAATTTATGCATATAGAACCACAAAGAAAACAATGGAGACTACACAATTCTTAAGATGCCCTACAGTAAATTGTGGGAAATGACTGGTTAGGGAAGTACCAGAGTTATTTCTAGGGACTAGATGCTATCCAAAAGAAATCACTGAGACCCTTCAGCCCATTCATGCAACTCAGAACTAATTTGGTGTCTTGTATCTAATCCAAATTTCACTTGTAAACTGTTTACAACCCAAGCAACTTCCAACCAAATTTGTCTTTTTTAGGGTTTTCTATATATTGGATATTTTTGGGACTTGGGGTATGTGTGAAAGTTGTGGATGTTTCTAACTCATTGTATTCTTCTCTTTCATAATACATCTTTTTTCGATCTTTTGCGATGTAGACTTTCACCCTAATCACAAAAATCATTTTGTTTTGTGGTTGCTTGCGTTTTCTTTTCTCGTTTATTTGTTTAGCTGTAGCACTACTGTCGAAGTGAAATGTCAGTTAAAAACTAGTTTGCTGCAGTTGCTTGCATTTTCTTTTCTCGTTTATTTGTTTAGCTGCAACATTACTGGCGAAGTGAAATGTCGGTTGAAAACTAGTTTGTAAAGAAAGAAAAATGATCCAACTCCAGGCCATGGTTGAGGGTTAGGAGCTTTTCAAAATGGGAGAAGCTCCTCTTCATACCATTTTCCCTTCATACCTTTTAAGATTCTATTTTATGATTTGGAATGAGCCCACGAGGATGACCCGAAATGTTAATCTTATATGTCCTCCAGATAAGATTATTCATGCAAAAGTTTAACTTAATTGAATATTAATAAATATATGAACAAATTTCATTTTAACAAAATAGATGATTTAACCCTCAAGAGTTATTTTTAAATTAAAATTAGCCATTTTGTAAAATAAAATGCAATTGGTGTATGTTCATCGAGCTAAATTTTTGCATGGATGATCTTATTTAGGAGGTATATATAAAATAAGGGTCCATTTTGTGTATGTTCATTGAGCTAAATTTGTGTATGAAGGTGAGATCATCCCTTTATTGATCTCGCTCGACCGGTCCATTTCCCACGCCTATGTCTAAGGTTCCTTTTGGGATGTTTAAATGATTGGTTTTTATAGAGGTTTGGTTCTTTTATTTATTTAAAAAGGTTAAATTGTTTAAATTAATGGCTTCTAAAATTATTTGGGATATCTTATTTTATTAAATGCACATCTAATATTTTTTTATTTTTTATTTTTAAGTTGTAACTTTTTTGGAATAGAGTTACTCTTTTTAAGTTTGTTACTTTCTTGACAACTTGAGACTCATGCAATAAAATAATAATAATTATTATTATTATTATTATTTTTTCTTTTCTTTTTTTCCATAAACTAAAAGAAGCCTAAGTATTTCGTATCGAAGTATGACAGGTAGGAACTATTTTAAAAACAATCCAATCTCATATCTTAATCTCTTGATATCAAACATTGCCTTGTCCTCAAGGTCTTGTAGGAGCAAAGATGTCACCAATTAACCTCCACTTTTACCGGATCCACCTGTGTTTGGCGGCTTCATTTTAACAATTTAGAGCATTTCTATCACTAATATTATTTTGACTAGCAAAAATAAATTAATAAATATAATTTTTATTTTAGCTAATCATTTTTTATACTTTTACTTAAATACTATTAGAATATTTTAATTAGAGAGATAAAGTACACAATTTGTCAATATATAATTGAAAATGTGGCTGATAATGTAACACATTTGTGTTGGTCAACATAATTTAGTTTTTTTTTTTTTTTTTTAAGTCTCAAGGTGTTCGGGCAATGTTTGCTTGCGGGGCCTGATTAAAGCCAAGGTCCAAAGAGTTAACAATATCTACGAGATTTTAAGTTTGAGATTTTGAAAAAAACAAATTCTTAAAGTACTAAGTCTTGACCATTACGTCAACCCGTTAAGATTGTTAGCATAATTTAGTTAACCCCTCAATAATTAGCTAAATTTAACTAGTCAAAATTGTGAGATATAAAATAACTAATGAGAAAAAAAATATTAAAGCATTATAAATTTACATTAACTAACTATTTAAGTTAGCAAGCCTCTATAAAGAGCCTATTAAAATTACTTTTAGTAAGAGCATGTAACAAAAAAGCTCCAGAGTCAGCCTAAAGGTACTTTTCATTGTCAATGCATTAAAATTATAGTAAATCAAGGTATATAATATGAATTTTCTTGACTAGATTTTATTATAAAAATCTATAATTTTATAATAAAATTAGACGATGTATTCCCGTACCGTTTGGATTTTTTTTTTCGCCGAGTTGCATATTGTTCTGTAATATTTTAATTTCGATTAAAATATCAGTAAATAGGTATTGGTCCATAATTAAATTAAATATTTTTTTACTTAATTTTATACTCTTTTATTTTATGTTTTTTTATTTATTTATACTTAAAGTTTCAAACATAGCATAATGGAAGAATCCTCAAATTAGTCAATGTTAACTCATCATAAAAATAATAATAATAAATTTCAAATAATTTAAACTAAAACTGAAACTAAATTTAAACTAATTAATTTAAATATCATAAGTGATAAACATTTATGTTATGCTTAACTACTACTTGTTGGATAAACTTATATTCATATGCATATAAAGTTTCTCAATTCCTTTTTTTGGATTTTAAATTTTTAAGAGTGAGTTTACTTCAGGGTTTGTAACATTTAGCTTCCGTTTGCCTATTGTCTTTAAGTTAGTTTTAAATTAATTTTTTAGTTTTGGGCTTAAAGCTCAAAAGAATTAAAAGTCAAAAGCCTCGTTTTTCAACCTTCCTTCAGCTTGTGTTTGGCTTAATTTTTTTTTTTTTTTATAAATTTTTTAGCTTTTGAGTTTTTTTTTTACAAAAAAATAACTATAAAAAAATATAAAAAAGTCAATTAATTATAATAAGAGGCTAAACGAGTTGACTTTTTAAAAGGCTTTTATATATATATATATATATATATATACAAATTTCATTCAAACAATGATACCCTAACTTATTTAGGCTGAAGGATAACTATGAAATTTCACATTAAATTTATTTGACTTTTTTGGTAGCTTGAAAGTCACTATTTTTCTCACCAAACAAACTTTTTAACTTTTTAACTTTTTAATTTTAAATAACTTAAAATAAAAAAAATTAAATTAAAACCAAGTTGCCAAACTAAGGCTTAGTATTAGGGCATATTATGCAAGTATGGGAATAAAAGCTACTTGTTCGAATATGGAACCAAATGCCAAATGGGTTGCTTCTTTGAGGAATCTCAATTGGAGCAATTTATAGATTGAATTAAAATAATGAGGTGCTATGAATGTGCACAATACTTTATTGTTCAATACTAATAAATGAGTGTAGCTATTAAAAAAGAAATAACTATTATTACTTTAAGTTAAATAAATAAACTATTTATTTGGTAAATTTTAGAGGTGATTTAAAGTCAAAAAATAATGGCAATAAGTTTCAATTTAAAGTGATTTTAAATCAAAAGACAATAAGACAATAAGTTTAAAAAAATTTAAATAAAAAATTTATTATACTTTTTATTTTTATATAATTTTATATTCAATATAAATTTTATTTGATAGATCTCAATGAGTATGTTACAAAAATATAGTTTTTATAAAAATTATAAAAATTTATGTGTATAATAAAAAATATAATATTTTAAAAAATATATAAAAATATTTTAGGTCAGTAAGCAAAAATTAATTTACCTATATCAAATAATAAAACTGTCCAATTTGAATAAACGACAAAAATGTTATTTTTTATTTAATTAGCTAATTTTTAAAAGTTAAATTAAAAATTAATTTATCAAATATTTTATTTTGAATTCAATTTAATTTTTAGGTTAAAAATAAAAAAATAAAAAAAAACCTTATAAACTAGTTACCATGATCTAAAAACGAAATATAGAGAAATTAGGAGGAAGAAAATCTTGTCTCAACTAACTGTTAGAATTTAGATCTTGTAGATGGGTAAAAACTCACGTGTGGGATATGCACTCAGCAATATGATCGATAATGTGTAGCTCAATGAGATAAAAAGGGTCAGTTAATGTGCATTTAAGTCCTAAGGTGCTTGATTTGGCTGTAAAAGGTAAGTCGCACTACTCAAGTGACTCGAGTAGTGTTACTCGAGTGACTCAGGTGTTACTCTAGTGGCGTTGTTCATGTAGCTCGGCTCACTAATGATTACTTCGAATGATTGTCTCACAAATGGACTGACTTGGTTTGTTCAAATAATTGGGACCTGAGCCACTTAGATCTTCAATGGTTCGACTAGGATAAGGGCATGTGGCACTCGATTCTTATCTCTTCTATGAAGACATTTCATAGCACAGGCTATGAGGCACAACTCTGACTATGAGTGAAGACGTTCCACATCACAAACTGTAAAGTATAGCACATACTATGACAGTAACTCTGACTACTTGACTATATTTTTATGGCACAGATCATGTCGACAGCACATGCTGTATTAATACCACGATACAGGTCGTGAACGCAATACAGACTGCGAACGTAGTTCTGACTACCTAATTATTATGACATAGCACAGACTATGTAACTCAACACAAACTGAGTGAAGACAAGCTTATATAGCACATGCTACATCAGTATAAATTTTTTTGAAAATCGAAAAACTGTCTTAAAAACAATAAAGATAATGATAGTACAATCTTGTATAGGACGTTGAAAGATATGTGTGGCTTGGTGACTAAGGAAATGACTTGTCGAGCCACATGGCCCATCCATTCAAGTTACTCGAGTGACCCTTGAGTCACTCAATCCGAGTGAATCGGAACTTAATTCGAGTAGGTTGGGTATCCACGGAGCACCTGCTGGCTGACTTAGTTGAGTTGATCGTAAAACACTAACTAGTTGATTTTCGAGATAGAATCCTTTGATTCGCCGAGATTACCTTTCATGATCTAATTACATCTCTCAGAGATTTCTATCATAACCCTAATATAACTTCTCTGAGGATTATAAATAAGAGGGATAATTGTGCTACCAAGAATAATCAGATTAGAAAACCTGATATAGACTATTCATACTGCTAATATTCCATATTCAACTAGCCTTCTCTTTCACTCAATCACAGTCTCACTCTATTATGCGTTTTCTAATTATTTTGATTATTTGACCTCTCTAAATTATTCATTATTCTAAAAGGATCCCTACATACCTTAATTGCCTAACATAATGCCCTATGTGGGCTAAATTTCGTAAATTTAATTTATTTTTATTTTTTTGATTTTTTTTCATCTTTTGAATTGGGTTTTTTGATTTTTTAAATCATCTCGATGAGATGAACTGAAAAAATAAAAAAATTTAATCGAAAGATGAAAAATATTCACTAAAGATAAAAATAAGCAACATAAAATTTAGCTTATTTGCTTATTTTAGTTTATTTTTGTGTTTTCTAATTTTTTTGTTATATTTTGATCCATCTTTTTTATATTTTTAGCTCATTTCGATGAGATGAGTCGAAAACTATACTAGTTTAATTAGATAATAAATTTTTTTACTAAAAATAAAAATAAAATAAATAAATAAGCAAGTATTCCAAGTGGGACTAATTTTTTAGATTTTTAGCAAAAAAAAAACTATAAAGAACCTAATTTGTTTGCTAACAAAATAATAAAAGTTAAAAAATAAACAATTCAAATCAAAATAATAATTTTATTAAAATATTATATTCAAACTCAACTTTGTTCAAAACGACAATATTCATACTTGATGATTCATTTACAATTACTATTAATTTATATAATTATTATAATCACTTATACAATACTATTGAATTTGAATAAAAATAATAATAAAATTTTTTTATCCCCTTAACTAACTTCAAAAGGTTATCTTAAAAGTTAATTTACTAAATAATTTATTTTGAATGTAAATTTTTTTTAACTAAAAACACAAATAAAAAAATAAAATAAAATAAAAAAACAAAATTTTAAGCTACTTGATAAATAACCTCAGGCTTCATTCATTTAACAAGAAAGAAAAAAAACCGTTTTTACTTTTTGCATAGATATTCAATTGTTGTAGAAAAACATAAGGCTTTAGATGATGCCTTTTTTTTTTTTGTAGGAAATATTTGTCTATAAAATAAATTCCCTAAAAAAATATAAAATTTTATATAGTGAAAAAGTTAAAAATTAAATTTTTTATTAATTTTTTTGAAAATTAATATGTAACATAAATTAATTTTTGTATCATTTTCCTCTTTTTTTTCTTTTACATCATTTTTGGCAAATTATTTTTTGGTATAATTTTCTTTTTTTTATTTATTTATAATTTTCTTAACAAGTGAACACAGCATTATTATTTTGCAGGAATGCAGCTGCAAAGACGTCTACATTCATGACTCTCTAAAAAGTGCGAATTGCCTCTTCAAAAAGATGGAAAAAGCTCAAATTTGGGGAAAATATTTTATTTGTTTGTCTTTCTCATTGTTGAGCCTATGTTTGGCTACGTGTGGCCTAGCTTTTTATAAAGATTTTGTTGTTTAAAATTTTTTAAAAAAATTAATTTTTTTTGCCACAGTTGATTTTTTTTTAATTTTTATATTAATTTTAATATAAAAAATTAAAAAAAAAAAAACTAATCTAAACACAAACTATTATCATTTTGTTTTGGCTTGCTTTCATTTATGGTCATCATTCACGCCAATTTACATATATTTGTATAAATTTTGGTTATGAATTTTGTAATTTAGTACATTTTTTTAAATTTTTTACTATAAAAGTTGTAGGTGTGAATCTCATAGTGGACCTTTGAGAGTAATTTCTATTTTTATTTTAAATTAAGATAGGGTAGATTTTTTTTTTCCTTGTGACAAAAAAAGGTTATTACATTATATTAATTACATTTTATTTTTATTTAATACTATATTGATTTTTTAAAATAAAATAATACCGACTCACTATTGTTGGATATATATAAAAGTTAAAAGCTGACTTATTATAAATTAAATACTTATAATAAGATTATTACATAAATAATACTACATAATATATTTAAACAATATTTAATAAAACTCAAAATAAAACATTTATAGCAATAGCCGAGCTCAATACACATAAATTAACACAAACACATTGAGATATAAAATAATAATAATAATAATAATAATAATATAGTCACGACCACAATCCTTTGGAAGATCCATTTTTCCATATCTTGACTTCTTGATTCCAGTATAGCCCCTTCATTGGAGATTTGGACAAAAAAGGAAACTAACTACGCAACGCAACCATCTACGTCGTTTCTGATTATTTTAAGTTCTGTAAATTTTTAAATTAAAAAATAATCAAAGGACAACCGTTAATCTTAATGATCCCTTTTCCTTACTTTGTCATAATTTATTTTTCAGCAAAAATGCAAAATAAATTGTAGAATTTGAAGGTTGTTGACTCATATCAGAATTTTGAAAAACAGTTCACTTTCGGGGGCGAGAAATAACTTTGAGTTACCAAAATTTTGCAACATATTTAACAGTTATCAACGTATTAAAGATAAATAGATATACAGAGAGTGTTTGGGAAAGTTTTTTTTGTTTCTGTTTTTAATTTTTTGTTATTATTTTTAATTTTAAATTATAATTTATTCTAAACACTTATAACTTTTGTTGTAATTTTTAACTATTTTTTTATTTCAATTATAATTTACAATTTATGTCAAACGATCACAACTTATGCTATAAATTTCAATCTATAAGTTACTAGCAGTAGCATTCTCAAATACTACTATAATATTTGTTTGATATAAAAAGCTGATATTTTTTTAAAAAAAATTATATTTTAATTTAAATTTTTATAATTTTTTTAATTTCTCATGATAAAATTTTTTAAAAAGTATATCAATTTTAAACAAGTTTACCAAAGAGAAAAGAAATTACAAAACATTCAAAAGGTATGTTAAGTTGGCCTTTTGATTACCCTTTTCAATTTTTTATGACGAATTTTTTTTAAAAAAATTATTTATTTGGACTCAAATTAAAAAAATATTAAAATAAAAAAAATATAAAAGAAATTAACCCAATAAGTATCATTTTCCCTAATTAATGATGCTTAATTATCAATAAAATCATAATATTATAATTATAAATATTAGAAAGAGATTCCGAGGGCCAACTACAAGAATCTGGCCGTTTTCTATCGCCCGGTTCGGTTCTGTAGAGAGAGAGGGAGAGAGAGAGAGAGAGAGAGAGAGAGAGAGGGAAATGGCGTCGTGGAATTCCGTTCCGCTGGAAGTGTTATCCAACGTATTTGGATGGACTGCTTTCTGTGCTTGGTCCGTCAGTTTCTACCCCCAAGTCATCTTGAATTTCCGGAGGAAAAGGTCTCCAATTCACTTTCTCTTTCAATTTCCAACACTCTCTCTTCTATTAATTTTCTAGAGAATCTATTCGATAACACGTAGATTCATGTCTAAATTGTTGATCTTCCTTTTTCTTTTCTGTGGCGCAAAATCGCAGTGTGGTAGGGCTGAATTTTGATTTCGTGGTGCTGAATTTGACGAAGCACTCTTCTTATCTCATCTACAATGCCTCCCTCTTCTTCAGCTCCGTTGTACAGAGGCAGTACCGCCAGAAATTCGGCTTCGATCAGGTTTTTGTCTCAGTATTAAGGATATCTATTTTTGTGTGTTTCTTTGTTGCTTTAATCCATCTGTTGCCCAGAAAACGCTACCAAGTGAAAGTAATTGCTTTTTGTCTCCGTTGGGACCAGAAAAAATTCTGGTTAAATGGGGTCACTTTTTCTCGGAACTTATGCATATAAAAGTATATTGGGATTCGGAAACATTGGATTTGGAGTTTTATGTGGTTCTGAAAGCAAGGCATTTTAAAGAACGACCTACTAGAAATTGGGTAACCTAAAGGAGTAATTATTCAAATAGTCCCCAAATGGCATTACTTAGGTGGTATTCCCATTCAATAATGTAGTTAAAAATACTTCAGGTGGAACATGTGAGTTCACCCTTGTTGGATAGATAAGAGTAAAAGGTGACCCGCTTAATGTGCATCTGGTATTTATATTTGTCGGGAACATCACGTGTAATCACAGTACTTCAGGAGCATCTAATAATTTGCCAACCTAAAGACCTTGTTTGTTGTGCGTGGCTAAGGGGGGTTTCGAAGTGGACCCACCATTTGGACTTTGTGCCATCGAATAACTAATACCACGCTTTTTACACCAAATTAGGGCATATAGTAGTGTGTAATTCATAGGATTGTGAATCTCATTCTCCCAAGTTAACTTACCCCTTCCTTTTGGATTATATTTTTTCTTTATTCAACGGTTAAAAATGATTATTTAACTCTTATTTCAACCTATCTTTTATCACACTTTAACCAAATAGATATAGGTAACACCATTGTAAATATAATCTCATTTACAATTCCATGACATTTACAAAAAAAACATATAGGATCTATGTATTACCTATTCCTCTTATCCCCTAAATCTAAATTAATGTTTCAAATTTGGCCTAAAGGTCCTTAGGGGTGTTAAGATACCCCATAGACTAAAAATAAAATATCTATTTCCAGATTTCATGGTATCTACTGTTTATTTCCTTATCTTAAATCTTCTTATTGGACATGGTAATCGAGAAAGGAAAATAATCATTCTATTTTCATGGATATCAGTAACTGAAGCAATGTGGGTGCAATTAATTGACAGCCAAATCTATATTTTTGGTCGGGATTACTTCTGTACCTAGTTGTGTTAGGCTTTGAAATGTACTAACATGATCTTAACTTTGATTGGATTATTGATCCCAGTCCATCGGTAGAAGTGTTTGATGCAAACACACTATACCCTGTTATTGTTGTTTTTCATATATATATATATATATATATATATATATATATGTGTGTGTGTGTGTGTGTGTGTGTGTGTGTGTTGACCAATTGTCTTTTGACAGGATTTGACTTGAATTTTAATGGACTTCAGTTATATTTTCCCTAAGATATATAAGCGGACATTCATTTTATTCGAGAAAAAGTTCGAACAGATACTTTGACCCTCTCTTTTGTTTCTTCATCTAATCGGATTACAAACATATTCACTAAGCTAATAGGACCATCTCTAGGTCCATCTCTGCTTAAGTTTTCAATCGTCAAGCTAGATTTGATTAATATATTTGTCCCAGCTTGATGGGGAGTATTAAAAATAATATATATTAGGATATTAGGATTTCTTGGATATCTTTGATTCATTTCTTTCCTATATTGTAAATTCTTCATTCTTTGTAAATCTACTCTACTAATATAAATAGATGGCTATCCCTGTTTGTAGGTATGTCAAAATTACTAAATCTTTTTATTCTTTTTCTAGGAAGCTTTTTGGAGAGTTGTATCATATATGTGCTATTTTGTCATCAAAATCTTGAAGGTTTTTGTTTATTCTATCCTCTTATTGCAGTTGATTCCGGTAGCTGCAAATGATGTAGCTTTCTCAGCACATGCTGTTCTGCTCACTGCATTTACCTTGTTCCAAATTGCTATTTATGATGTAAGTAGTTCATTTATATTGACTAGCTTTGGCCTTGTCTGAATCTCATTTTAGAGGTACTTAAGTTTGGAAAGCAATAGTTTTGGTTTAGTTTTAAGAAAATGATTATTTCCAATTTGTTGGACAAGTGAAATGAGTACTTCTGAATTGTTGGCCAATAGTATATTGATTTATTACATGTTATAAATCAAAGATATTGGACATATGCAGTAATATCAAACTTGTATTGATGTCTTGTACAGCGTGGAAATCAGAAGGTCTCAAAGACTTGCATTGCAATTGCTTCTGCTGCGTGGATATCTGCTGCGGTTTGTGTATTCATAGCTTTGCCAAGCCATTCCTGGTTTTGGCTAGTCTCCTGTTTTAAGTAAGATACTCTTTTTTTGTCCACTCCTCCATCTCCTCTTTCTCCCAGTGGAAATGGAAAACAACCATGAGGAATAATGTCAACAAACCTTTTGATCAAGTTTTGGGCCTTGGATGTCAGTCTTACTGTGGTTAGCTACATGGAAGAGATCTTTGTGGGCAATGACTTGAATGTTATCTGTGCCCCAGATCTTGCTCCAGCTGATAGCTGATACTAAATCGAATGTTCTCTTCTGTAACCTAGTGAGATACTATAATTCAAAATAAGGAGCTAGCTTTTCCTTCAATTTTTTTCGAGTAGGAATTTTCTTAATTGCTTGTCCCATCACCCATGGCTTTTTTTTCTTTCCCCTCTTGAACACACAATGCAGTTTTAAGTTTTTAGACCATTGCTCTAAAGTTTGATTTCATGTACTCTCTGATATTCTGTATTTTCAATTGTGTTGCAGCACACTGCAGGTTGTCATGACTGTCATCAAATATATTCCTCAGGTCACCATCACTTCCCATTTGATATATATATATATATATATATGCGCTACAGGATTCTTCAAACCTTCAACTTTTTGATGGCATAGATTCTTGTCATATCTGCACCTGGGCTCAAGCATTATTTTCTCCTGCATTATTTTCTCCTTTTTGATTGCATGGCCCATGATTACAATTAAAAATCTATTCAATCTGTTTTTTGGGTGCTGAAAGGGGCAGTTACCTAAGATTTGTGCAGATTTAAATTTCATACTCATTGCATCCCCTTCAAGGGAATTTTCACAACCCAATGCAGAGCAGGCTATCCAACTAAAAGTACAAGAGTAGCCTTTAAATATAACAACAGGATAGCTCTTAGATAATGACGTGAAATAGTTCCACAAATGGGCAGTTTATGGAATTGGGTATGAAACTGCCTTCCTGTAGGATTAAACTCATAACAAGCTGCTCACTTAACCAAAATGCTCTATGTTATTTTGTAAACACCATTTTACCATAATGAGAAAGAAGTATTTCAGATATATTAAATCTAGCCATGGCCTAGTGAGAATTAGATGAATTTGATAGCACATACGCGCATCACACACTCTAAGTGAGTCTATGTGGAATGCACTTTTTTTCCAGCCTTTTAGCCTATTCCTTATCCTTACAAAGCTTAAAAGTCACATTGTTGTTCCTTTGTTTCTGCGTAGTGTTAAGTTTTGTTATTTACACAGTAATAGCAAATTTCTCCCTTTGCCACCCACAAGTTTTGTAGCTGTGCTCATTTTATGATCTAATTCTTTATAATCTCGTCAATCATTGATTCTCAAGAATCTCAACATCTTTGATTCTTGCTAAACTCTCTGTCTGATGTCAGACATATCTTTTGACTGTATCCTTTAACTTAAAACTGCCATCCATCTTTAATTGATATAAGTTTTTTATTTATTTTGAAACTAACTGAAGATATAGCCCTTTAAAATGTCAAAATGGCATAAAATGATTCACGTAGCCGACCCCCATTGATTGGGACACAGGCATGGTTTGGTTTGATTAGGTACATACCAATTACATAGGTATCTGCTCACTCAATCCACCTGCTTCCATTACTGAACAGTAGTTTCTTATAAACGGCTGCCAAGAGATGAAATTTAATAGGTCTTTTGCCAAGTACTGTCTAACCTAATGGGATATATAATCCCTGTCAATAGGCCAATAAATATCTTATTTCTACTTTTGTCAGTACAATTTTGTTTCAGTATTGACAGGATTTCCCAATGCCATTCTAAGATCATTGTAGCATGATCTTCAACAATTAATCTTTTTGGGAAAATTTAGGCACTTCACATTGGAGCACCTCAGTGACACCTATATAAACTGTAATGTAATTTTATTGCGAGGCATCATGGCATTCCTTTTCCTAATCAGGATTAATATTACTTCTATTTCTCGTGATTTCTCCAATATGGTTCCTGTTGTGTGTGTTTTTCTCAATCTGCTCTCTTGGGATGATTGAATGGCTTTGATTCAAATTGTTTGGTTCAGCTTAAGTAATATAAAGTGCAATTTAGAATATAATTTCCAGGTCTTAATATTGTCTTCTTACTTGAGATAATCTGCTTCTAAATGCTTGGTTTGTGGTAATGGTTTGCAATTTTGCACTCTTTGATTAGTGATTTGTAACTCTAACTGAGTTATGGAAAAAAATTATAGGCTATTATGAACTTCCGGCGGAAGAGCACAGTTGGGTTCAGCATTGGCAACATTTTACTTGATTTACTAGGAGGATTGGCAAATTATGGCCAGATGGTCGTGCAATCCATAGACCAGCGTGCGTCATCTATTTCACTACTTATATATGCGTGTAAATATATACATATACTTATATTTGGTTTTTGCATAGAAAACAGTTAGTCCCATCTGAGATCATAGTTAAGCCTATTCTAATGTTTGACTCATTGTCTGCTTCAGATTCCTGGGTGAACTTTTATGGAAATATAGGGAAGACATTGCTATCTTTGGTATGGAGCATCTCCTCTTTCTCACACTAAGTGCTGTCAATTATACTCTTCTTTTTTTTAATTGCACTGCCAAACGTTCTATGTCAGTTCTCTCCCCCCCCAAAAAAAGAACAAAGAAAAACGAGAAAAGGGAAGGAGATATTCGTCATTTTTCATTGATAATAAGCTGATTGAGATTGGGGAAATACTCTTTGCTAGATTCTTATGGTGAATTGGTTATGGTGGAATATACATTTGCAGGTGTCCATCTTCTTTGACGTACTTTTCATCTTGCAACATTATGTGTTCTATCGTGCCAAGAGCACTGCCGCCTCTCCTGATCTTGATAAGGTAAGCAAGGAGCCACTCCTTAAATCTTCTGATGGACCACCTTCAGAAAATGTCTAGCCATTATTTGGTTTTAACAATTCCATGTAAAAATTAGTCTCATTATGTTCAGATTGTTTCCTATTTTCTGTATTCCCCCTTGTGCATGCCAAAAAAGTACATGGGGGGTATTTAGTATGGTTAAAATTATGAATTTATAGATTATAGCTGAAAAGATGCCATTATAATTTTAAATAGAAGTTATAAATATTTGTTAAAGTTGTAAACTTGTAGCTTCAAATAGTACAACAGAATTTATAAACTGAAACAAACACTCGCATAATAGTAAGAAAATTCGAAGTGATTATGAGCTTGTGCATATAATCAAACGAGTATGTGAAGTATTTTGTCAGACAAAAAATGGGTATTTTGTCTGATCAAGCACATGGGAAATTTCCTGTCTTGTCTGCCTCACAAGTTGACGAGAATGCATTGGGAACTCCAGCGGGAGGGGTGGGAGGAGCTGTCCGGCGGTGGTGGTGGTGGTGGTGGTGGAACACGAAGGAGGGATTGAAAATTTCTTTTGAAAATAAATGAAAACTCACAATTTGTATTTCATGAAATTTGCTAAAGACATTTAAAATTGATTGCATTTTTTATACCTAAAAAATCAAAGACAATATCAAACATGTTAACGATTCTAGTTTTTAGGTTTTTTTTTTTTTTTTTTTCAAAAACAAGAACAGAAAAACAAATTTGGGTACCCAAAACTGTAATATGCATATTTTTGCGGCCTGTGATGAAATTGCAAGATTTTGTTCAACTTGTTCATCAATGCTGAGAAAATGTAGCAGATTAATTTGAAGGGCGATTATATAATAGTAACGAAATCATGCAATGCGACCAAAAGGGACAAATTTCTTCGTTACACACCTATTTTTTAATTTAAAAAATTATGAAATTACCATAAGGGACAAATTTCTCATGGTATTTCCGTTCATACCCGACCACCACCACTACCTCCACCATCTCCAGTGAGGTACTGCCGCTGGTTGCCACCTCAAACCTCTCCCGCACCTCACTGCCCGTCCCACAACCTCCTGCGACCACCATTGTGTCAGCGCTGCCGTCACCTCCTCTCCCTCCGCAAGCTCCCTCTGCCTCTAACCTCTCTCGGCACGAGATTGACCCTCTCCCTCTCCCTCTACCTCTTCCTCTCCCTTTGTAATAATGCATATTTTTGCTGCCTGTGATGAAATTACAAGATTCTGCTCAACTTGTTCCTCAATGCCGAGGAATTGTAGCCAGATTAATTTGAGCGTGGTTGGCTGTTGTAAATTGTCCGATTGAATTGCCTAATCTGATCAAATTTGGGTGTAGGCGGCTCCGGAGCGACCTACGGAGCTCGAGGTGGCTGATGCTTAATTGTGGATATCCATTCCAAATAAACTGACTTTTAGGTTAGGTGATGCACACGTTTTGAATGCCAGCCAAATTTTTGTCTGAGAGCTAAAGTTAAAGAGCAGAAGACTGATGTCAGCTGCAGCTTTGTTTTAGCTTTTATTTAGTTTTTTTTTCAAATTTTCAAGAAAAAGAAGAAATAAAATGATTTGACTTTGTCTGATTAGAAGAGTTCTCTTCTAATCAATTGAACTAATAATCTTAGCTGAATGGATGGGATGGGATAGTCTGTCACATGACTACATGAGGAATTTCTTAATCATTAATAGAGCGACTTAGTGAAGAGTTATGCTAATTATAATTCATTAGGAAGTGATTAATAATTTAATGAGAATTAAAAAATTCAAATCAAATTAAATTAAATCTTTTGTCTCCATCAATTTAGGTTGGTTATATAAATTTTTTTACGTTACGTTAAGAGTTATTTTTTTAATTAATTTTAATAAATTTATATATTTTTTAATACGATATTTTATGTCAATTTAAATTTATTCATCTTTTTACTTTTATTCTTCATGATTTTTTTTTATTACCGAATTAATTAATATACATTGTATTTGTTCAAAAACGTTACTCTCCCTCTCTTTTTCGGACTATTATTTTCTTTTTAGAGTTTTGTAACTTTATTGTCAGAGTCATTAGCTGACATCACATCACTATCTCATTGATTTCTGACATGCAAGCTTGGAATGGTTAAGAGTGCCCAGAATCAAGGTTACAAGAGGATATTAATAATCTATAGATTAACTACGGTCCAATGAGTTATGTTTACCATTTTTCTATAATAGTGTTATTTGTTATTGTTTAAATTATTGCATTTAAACTTGTAATTCAAAAAAAAAAATTACATATATACAAATCCAAGCACGTGTGCATATAATTTTTTTCTTAAAATTTTTGATTCTAAATTAATAAATATAAATTTTAATATTTTAAATTATAAATTTATAATTTTAACAAATATTTAGAACTTTTTAACGCGCGAGATCTAGTTAGAATTTAAAATAAATAAATTTATTTGTGTATATATGTATAAAGTATACTGATAAATTTTTTTACTTTGCTGAAATAAACATATAGAAAAATTTATCTATAAAAGGAACATGTGTCTTTTCAAAATATATATAAATTACATTGATAAATTTATTTGTCTTGTATAAATAAAAAAATAGATAAATTTATCTGTATAAAAAACGTTGTGCATTTTCAAAATACATATAAAATGCACAAATAAATATATCTATCTTCTTATTTATACAAGACAGATAAATTTATCTGTATTCTTGCATAAAATAAGGCGACAAATAAATTTATATGTATGCATTACATATAAATTTATCTGTTTGTGTTAAATTTATCTGTAATGTAGGCAATTGGATCTCGCACGTTAAAGATTTTATAGATAAATTTAGCGCGTTAAAATTTATTTTTTTTAACTTTTGACTAAAAATCCTAAATTTATAATTGTATTTTTTAATTATAATTTATAAATTTATAATTTTAATTACAACAATTACAACCAACTAAATGACCTTACTAAATTCCACTCAGTTAAAGGTTCATTTGAGATGAATTCGTCGTGTAAAGAAGTTAAAATGGCCCCTAACGGTCGAGTTGAGTGCAGTTGAGTTGTACAAGAAATTACAAATCTCTGGCCTGTTTGATACCCCATTATAGAGGTTTGGACAGGATTAACAATGAGATGTGGGCTCTTTAATTTTATGTTTACTTTTGACAAAATAGATCGAACTAATAATCCTTCTGAATCATAATTCCCCCAAATGAAATGGATTGTGAAACCTAAGAGAGAGAGAGAGAGAGAGAGGCGAGCTGCTGTTAGGGAGGGCTTGCTATGGTGTTGTGGAAATGGGAAAGGAAGACGAACGAGTTAAAGGAAAAAGAGAGAGAGAGAGAGAGAGAGAGAGAGAGAAGGAAGAAGAGGGTGGGTGCTGGAAGAGAAGGTGAAAGGACAAAATATTTTAATGAAAGGGTAAACTTGAAAAGTGATAAATTTAAGCAGTTTTTAAATAGATATTCTATATATAAAATTTGTAAGAGAATTAGTTATATTTCAGTTTTTTTTTAAATTGAGTTTTATTTTATATTGCTATACTTAAAATAGTCTTAAACTCTATTTGAGCACAAATTTAGTAGGAGTAATTTTACACCAACAGTTATCATCGCCGCCACATTCGCCATCTCTGTGAAAACTCTACGTCAGTCGCCACTGCCAATCGTCGACGACCTCTCGAATAGCCGCTGCCACCACCAGTCGGCGTCACCTTCGTGTGTCAACGCCTCATGCCCTCATCACCAAACTCCTAGCCGCTAAAACCAGTCATTTTTCTCTCCTTTTTGTTCTTTGCGCTCTCCTCTTGCCAAAATCTTAGTCACCTCTTACGAAAACCCTAACTACCTTTGCCGAAACTCTAGATTTTCGCAAAAACCCAAGCTGCCACCAATTTACAATGACGACCATCAACGACCTCATATCTATCACTGATCATTGACCATCAAACCTCTTTCATCGACCTCTCCTCTTATGTCGTCGACGGTGAACGTCGACAAGTCTGATTGTCGACCATCAGTTGCAGAATATCCAGTCAACACTAATAAATTGATAAATTCATTAATTCTAAAAAATACAATCAAGAAATTTCTACTTTTTCCTTTAAGCTGAGAAATTTTCTATTTCAATCGAAATAAAAATTAAAAAATTGAGAAATTTCTTATGTAACAATCGAAGTCTCAATTTTTTTTTAAAAAAAGTTAATCAAATTTACAATAAAATTCTCAATAAAATACATAGTTAACAAAAAATATCTCAATTAAAAGAAAAAAAAATTCAGTCATTCTCTTATTTTGAGAAAAAAAAATTTATATTTAGAAATTTCTCAGTTAAATGCGCAATGTGCAGATAAATTTCTCATTTAAATATTTAACCCAACGGCAATGGTCGAATCAGGTGATGGTCGATGGTAATGGTGTTGACAGTGAGGATCATGTCGACGGAGACGGTAATAGTCGACGGTAATGGTGTTGACAGTGAGGATCATGTCGACGGAGACGGTAATAGTCGACGGTAATGGTGTTGACAGTGACTATAATAGTTGACAGCGACATTGATGGTCAGTGTTAATAACAGAAGTTGCGGCGAGTGACGGTGACAGAAGCTGCGACAAGAGGCTGCGAGCGATGATGATGATGTTGACAGTGACGATAGTAATCAACAATGACGGTGAAAAAAATTTAATTCTACTAAAATTATGTCAAATCAAATAACGTATAATTTTTTTATAGATAGCGTATACTCTCAACTAAACACCTTTTGGTGCAAAAATTACTACACTAATAACCCAATTTATAATACTCAAACTACTAATAATTTAAATATACTAAATATTCTATAAAAATAATCCTTCATTTCATAGCCGGCCTTGGGACAAAACCACCAAAGCAATAGTTGAAGGCTCCCAATTTTGTAGAAAAAATTAGGGCCCCTAATTTTATCTCTCCTTTTATTATTTATATATATTTTTAAAATTTGTGATTATTTTTAAATGATGGAATGATTAAATATCATAATTTGTATTTTATTATAGTTGTTTATTACATGTATGAAGCTTTTGTTGGATAATTTTTTCTAATTTTCTTATTGCTATTTTTTTAAAAGGTTTATAAAATAAAATATAACTTGCATAAATTGAATTTTATTAAATTGTAAAACAAAAAGATAAAAATTTAATTTATTAAAACTTCTGTAATGACTTTTCATAAAATTATTATATGTATAAAAAATTAAAAGACTCTTTTCTGATCGTCTACTTTGAGTCCCAAATTATTCAGGCTGCCGTGCTTCAACCAAACAAGCACAATGAGTACTGAGACTATGTTTGAATTAACTTGTTTAAAGAGCTTAATGCTTAAAAGTCAAAAAAAAAAAAAAATACTTCATTTGGATATTCCAAAAGGGGGTGCAGCATTTTTCTCCTTTAGGTCTTTTCCCCTTCTCAGCTTTATCAACTAAACTGCCTAACATTGAAGACAATGAAAAATTGTGAAATTATTAATATACCCTTCACAATCTCACCAAACTTGTTGAAGCAAATGGAAAATGCCAATGACAATTTCGTAAATTGAAAATAAAAAAAAGCCTTCATTTATCCAAACTATTGAGCTAAAAAAAAAAAAACTCACCATATACTTTTATTCCAAACAACCAAGCTTTTTTGAAACTTAAAAAAAAAAAAAACAAATAAGCCAAAAAAACCTAAAAAAAAAGTTAGTCCAAACACAAGTTAAGAGTTCGTTTGGCAATTAATTTTTTTACTTTAAGCCACTTTAAGCCAAATAGCTAAAAAATTTGTTTAGTTGGGATATATGTGGTTTTTAAGTCAAAAGCTTAAAATGACTTTAAGCCCAAAAATAAATTTTTTTGTTTAAAATTATTATAATTTTTTAAAATTTATTTTTAGATAATTTTATATTAAATATAGATCTTATTTGATAAATTTTAATACGTAGATTTTAAAAATATAATTTTTATAAAAAATTAATGTGTATAATAATAGTTAGAAAAATTTAGGATTAGGTCATCTTTTTAGTAATAAAATTAGTTTTAATCACATTTAATCTTTTTTATTAGAATTAGTCCGTCTCAATTTTAATTTTCTAAAATATTCTTAAATCATATCTTTAAAAGAAAATTTTACCAAATTCCTTCATAAGCAGGAATCAAAAATCTGTCCCATACATATTTTCCAAATTTTTCATAAAATCTCTCCCAAAAGCACTTTCTAAACTTTCGCACCATAATCACTATAACCCTAACTCTATTGCCGTCTTCATCCTCCGTTGTCATCGTCTTTAACATCGACGTTACAAAAATATAGCATTAAATCATGAGATGCATTCTGAAAATTGTACTGTTATTTCAACGTATTATTTTTGGTACAACTAAAAAATGTATCAATAGAATACAGACAGAAAAGAGCACTGTTATTTAAACTGATAAATGTATCAGTTGAATATATATTCTAAAAATTACACTGTTAAAACAACTGATAAATGTATTAGTAGAATATAAACATAGGAAAGTGCACTGTTATGTAAACTGATAACTATATCGGTTGAATATTTATTCTGAAAATTACACTGTTAAAACAACTGATAAATGTATTAGTAGAATACGGAAAGTGCACTGTTATATAAACTGATAACTGTATCGGTTGAATTTGTATTCTAAAAATTACACTGTTAAAACAATTGATAAATGGTCATTTGTTATCCGAATTTGTAATTTGCACTATTGTTGCAACTAATACATTTATCTTTTAAGTTTAAATTATGAAATTTTGTAGAATTACTAAAAATATCATATCAACTATCAAACATATAAAACATAAACATATCAGATACTCTGATTGTTTATCCTTAAACAAGTTCAAAAATAGAAGTAGTGGATGATGGCCTAAAAATATTTAAATCTTAATAGTTTATAATATGTTGGATATTTTTAATAAAAATAAAATATTTTTTGCATTATTTATTGTTATTATTAGTAGCTTATTCATAGTTTGCCAATTTAAATTATATTCGAATACAATAATGGTCATAAACTAAATATTATTTTGTTATATGATTTATGGTGATAATTTAATATTGATTTTTTCAAATTCTATATAAAAACTTACTATCCTATTCTCTTGAAGATAAAATTGAGAAAGAACAAAGAGAAGAAAGTTTAAAGATGTGTATATTAAAAGGGAAAAAGAAAATTGAGTTTTAAATTGGAGATTTTATAATTAAGTGGTCTTTGACCCAATCGTATAGATGTGAATCTCTCGTTGGAATTCAAATCTTACTAAATATAATGCGTGAGAGTGATTATGTAAATATTTGTCAATAAAAAAAAAAATTATACAATTCATGTTCTTTTTTTAGTATTATGTTACGGGCAATTTGGTTTTTGATTTATTTATATTCTTACAGTGGACGTGAAAAATGCAGGATAAGAAGGCTTGTGAGTACTTGAGTTGTATCTTCGAATTGATACACTCAGTTTGAATATTTACATGGAGAGTGATTATGTGAGTATTTGTCGATAAAAAAAAAGAGAGAAATTATACAACTCATGTTCTTTTTTTAGCATCATGTTATGGACAATTTGATTTGTGACTCATTTATATTCTTCTAGTGGACATGAACAATGCAAGATGAGAAAGTTTGTAAACGCTTGAGTTGTATTTTTGAATTGATACACTCCGTTTGAATATTCACGTAGAAAAAAATATCAATTTTAAGATGTATAGTAACTACACGTTTTTCAATGTCATAGTCTTCATTCTCTTGACCACATTATTTTTTTATTCTATTATTTATAAAGCTTTGAATTAAATATTATTTTATTTATAAAAGAAATATAATTTTGAAATTCTTTTTATTCTAACATAATCTTGTTACATAGAGTTATAATAGTTTCTCGTTTAAATTAGGAGTGAGCCTAATAAAAATTATTAATGATATTAGGAGTTTGATCCGAATCTTTTTACTATCTTATTATTCTTAATAATTTTAAAAATCATTTATTATTTATTATTTATTAAGGATAATTTTAAATAATAATAAAAATTATTTAATTACTGCTATGTCGCTCACACTTTGTTTTTTGATCACTCAACAAAAACGATTCATTATGTTACTATCGTAAAAAAATTTTATCTTAAAATTAAATAAAAATATCATGTAAAAATATCACATAATATTTCGAAAATATTGAATAGCGATATCACGTGGTATTTTTAGTAAATAAATAATCACAATTTATATTATATCGATCACTCTTTATTTTTTAATCACTCAATAAAAATAATTTATTATGTTACTACTGTAAAATTTATTGTCATAAAATTAAATAATTGCCGCGAAGTTCGCAAATATTTGAGGAATAATGTTAGGGTGAGTTGCGGCAAGCCACTTTCGGCACGCAAGGTTATTTTAAAGTGGTCAGGTTAAAATCTTTACAATTTAAGCATTCAAATTTCAAAGTGATTTTGACTTCTAGAAAAGTGACCAGCTCAATTAATGTCTTTAATAAAGAATTATTGTGAGTATTTGTTGCGTTTTAAATTTATCATAATAATTAATTATTATTTGTTGCATTCAAAAGTGATTAAATAGAGCTTGCTAATAATTAGTATTTAAAAAAACAAAAATCTTCTTCCAATAATATTATACTGACAATATTTTGATGACCAAATTTGAGTAGATATAAAATTTTATATATAGTATTTAAAAATAAATAATGAGGTTACAAGATGATATATATATCACATACATTAAGTGTTACATGATATGGTACCTAAATGTGATTGCTAAATATAATCACCATAATATTACCAGTAATGTTATAAATATTCTCAAAATATACTTTTTCAGTCACTCTCATCATTTTAGCCGTTGAATGATAGATTTAAAAAAATATATTTTATGTCAAATTCATCATTCAACGGTTAACATGATGAGAGTGGAATCTATTATTCAATGGCTGAAATGATAAGAATGATTAAAAGAATGTATTTTAAGAGTAACTGTAACATTACCCTAACATTACTTCTATTTCTTTTTAAAGATTTCTTTAGAGGAGGTGACAGCTCCGTTCCTAAAAAGAGAAAGGAAAATAGAAGAGGTCACATTTTATACATTATGCAGTTTCCTTACTGAGGTTATTTACATTTACATATATGCTTCCTACCTCCTCTGAGACGTTAAGTATAGTTTTTTCGTATGTTTTTATTTATTTATTAATTTTTTTTTAAAACTTTAGTTCAAAAAGACATTTTTTAAAAATTCTCTTGCCACGAGATTTTCTTAAAAGTAAATAATTTTAATAAAAAATTAAAAAAAGAAAAAGATAAAAGTACTAGATTTTCACTTTTAAAACAAATGAACATACTTTCCAGATCCATCGTCATAAAAATTAAAAAAATGAAAAATGAAAAAAAATTTAAAACAAAAAATTATTCTAAAGAAAATAAACAATAAAATCAATTTTAAAAACTACTCAAAACACAAGTTAAATTTATTAAAAAAATATTTTATACACAAATAATCAATCACAAGCATCCGTAAAATATATCTCAATCATTCAAAAAATGTGTACTCATAATTTTCACATACATATGGATGTTGTGGGTTTTGCATACATACCAAGGTTTAGATGCATTTTCTGTTATTGTCATTAGTTGTACGTGCAAACTCTGATGGGTAGCTAAACTGGTTCGCGATAATCGATGATTGACTAATGGCAAATAAAAATTAATAATTAAAGCTCTGACTATTAAGAATTTATTAACAATAAACTTTAAACAGTGAAAGTGTTAATTTTTGTTTTTTTTTATCTGTGATTAGTTAGTTATGGTTGATCATAAAGTCTGAATTATTAGAATTTTAATTTTAATTTTAATTTTTTTGCTTATAATTGATCAGTCATTAGTTTATGTACATGTAGTATGGACCAAATTTGGTTGATGGTTAGTTTTAGGGCCCCAAGACCAGATTATCAAAAGAAAAGAAAAGTAAAGAAAAAACTCATTTAAAAGACATTTGAGAGAGAGAGAGAGAGAGAGAGAGAGAGAGAGATGAGGCATTGGAGTGTGGTTTTCTTGGCTTTGTTACTGATCCACCAACAGGAAATACAGATCCAAGTAGAAGCAGGGGATGGGTTCATCACAACCAGAGGAGTACATTTTCTGTTGAATGGAAGCCCTTTCTATGCAAATGGGTTCAACGCCTACTGGTTAATGTATGTAGCATCTGATCCATCTCAGAGAATCAAAGTCTCCTCTGCTTTTCAAGAAGCTACAAACCATGGACTCACAGTGGCTAGAACTTGGGCATTCAGCGATGGCGGATACAGAGCTTTACAGTACTCCCCTGGCTCCTACAATGACCAGACTTTTCAGGTTTCTCTTATATCTCTGCAAAAAAAAAAAAAAAAACTTCTTTTTCGGTCGTTTTTTTTTTTTTAAATATATCTCCAGGTGTTCGAATCAGTTTATATTCATTTCTGACTAATTATTTCCATCAACCTAGGAAATTTTCAACTGAAACTTTATAATGGGCAAACCCTTTAAGTCTTGAGATATCTATACGTTAAAAAGTTAGAACATGAAACTTTAAAAAGAGCAAATCACAAGGTATTCCCTTGATGGTGGTTTTTATCAATTCTTGATCTATACATTGTGCTCAATAATCTGATTTTAATACATTTTTTATTTTTTTGTTTAATGTTATTTATGGGTTGCAAAAGGGATTGGATTTTGTTATATCTGAAGCTGGGAGATATGGGATTAAGTTAATTCTGAGCTTGGTTAATAACTATGAAAGCTTTGGAGGGAAGAAGCAGTATGTGGATTGGGCAAGAGGTCAGGGACAAAACTTAGCATCTGATGATGATTTCTTTACCAATTCTGTAGTCAAGGGATTTTACAAAAACCATATCAAGGCGAGCTCTCTCTCTCTCTCTCTCTCTCACACACACACACATATCCTCTTCTACTTTTTGTTATATTTTCTTTTCATCATTTTGCCCAGAAACTGGATTTTTTTTACAAAGATTTGTTTAATTTAAGTTTTACATTATATACATCCATCGCCCATAGATTCAGACACCCTCTTCTCACATGTGACGGTGTTGGACCCACCCATGTGAAAAGGATATGTCGCCAAATATAACATTTTTAGCTTAATTTATGTTCCTTTCTTGATTTGGTTACTGTTTGTGTTCCTTTGGATTTTAGATTTGTTGGGTAGGTTTTTCATTTATTTATTTGACTAAGAATGAGTTAATCTCTCCAACTTCCCTGAAAACTGAGTTTATTTTGCATCTAAAATTGAACTTTCCTACAGTTCTACACTTCTGCTAGAGTCACATAAATAAACTATCAACCACCACAGAAACATCAAGCTCTTAACGTTAGAAACATGTCTTGTACAATACTGCAGAAAAAAATATACAAATTCTTTTAAGTAAGACTTTAACTTTCGTAATTGAATCCTTGATTTGTTTGTGTACATAGGGTTTTTCACTTTCCTATTCTATTCAGAAAGATTGCGTCCCCCAAGTAATTTTTGATCGGAACAGCTTCTCTCCAGTTTCACAATACTATACTTGTCGAGTTAGATCGATATCAAAATAGCTCACTTCAATTATTTGAGCCATATATTTTTGTAAAAAAATAAAATTAATTAAACAATAATAAATACCATCATTTATTTTTTTAATAAACATGATTTGAGTAGGTTTTAATAATATCTGATTAATTTAAATATATTTTTTATGTAAGATCTACACACTTGAAATTAAAGTCATTTTAAGCCACCACCAAGGTGGTAGCTCAGTGGCCAAAGATTGACTTCCATGTGGTTAGGGTACCAAGTGGGCTCGTGTTTGGGCCATCGGCGCCCCCTGTTCTCTAGTTCCTTAGGACACTCGACATAGGTTCATTAATTCTTGGTGGGACTCGCTGCGTGTCTAGAATCCCTGTAGTTACGCCCAAGGGAGAGTTGCCCCCTCTTCCGCCTGTTTTATAGCTAGCAAAAAACTCATTTCAAGCCCAAAATTAACTCAACTAAATTGATTAAAACAAAACGTGTTCCCCCTCTTTTTTTTTTTTTTTTGTAGGTTATTGGATTTTTTTGGCCTTTTAAAAAAAATAAATAAATAAACATGTAAAAAAAACTAATTGATACCAAACTAGTAAACTTTTTAAGAAATTTTTAAATAAAAAATCTCTCAAAAAAAATTAAACCAAACATAGACTAAACCTATTGTGATAAGTTTTTTCATTTCCCCATGTTATTTATAATGCACACAGGCTGTTCTGACAAGGCGCAACAGCATCACCGGCGTGGAGTACAAAGATGAGCCCACAATAATGGGTTGGGAGCTGATAAACGAGCCTAGATGCACCTCAGACCCATCAGGAAGGACCATCCAGGTTTTGTGTCTTTTGACCTTCTTGTGTCCCTTTTCTCGAACTTCAATCCTCTCTCGTGCTGCATTTGGTGCAATGCATTAATTGAAACCTAAATATAATATAATTTTTGTATAATATATTAAGAGTCATTGGTAATGTTTGGTAAAATTATTACTAATGTAAAAGTTGTAAATATTTGATAAAAATTATAAATTATAATTAAAATAAAAGAATAAATTGTTATAAATTATAAAAAAATTATAAATATTTAAAAAAATTTATAATTTATAATTAAAATTAATAATAAAAAATTAAAAATTACTAATAATAGTATTTTTAACCACCCTCGTTAAATAGTGGATTGCACCAAGTCTGCGCAATGTAGATGATGTGGGGTCATTTCTCTCTCATTTATGGATCACATCAAATTAGCCCTAGGCTCTGTTTGGAATCAAGAAAAAAAGTAATTTTTTTTAAAAAAAAGTAGTTCTTTAAGTTAGTTTGTTTGGGATTCCAATTTTTGCACAATTTTCAAGACAATTCAAAAAAGTCAAATTTTTTTCTTCCTTTTTTAAACATTTAATTTTTTTTTCAAATTATTTCAAATACACTCATTTTTTTTATTTCTCTTTTTTTATAAATATTATCCCAAAAGACACTCACTTTTTTTTATCTCTTTTTTTTTAAAAAAAAATAAACCTCTTCAAACCCAAACTTAAAAATGATCCCAAACTTGCTTTTAGTTCACGAGACTCGCAATGTGGCAGAACATGTCTATCGCATTTCGCATGTTCTTGCACATGGAAACTTGGGAACTTTTTTCCACAATTGTATTTGATTTGATTTGACTCGTTAGTAATTTGATTTTTAGTTTTTTTTTCTAAAAAAATATTTTAACTTAAATAAATAAAAAGTTTATTAAGTAAATTTTAACAGTGACCAATGGCCTTTTGAAAAGTTTTTTTTTGTTTTTTTAAATCTTTTTTTATATATTTTAGCTAAAAAAATTTTATTTTTTCGAATTGTTTCAACGTGACGAAGAGAAGAAGTAACATAAAATTTAGTTTACAAGCTTAGTTTAGTTTATTTTTGTGTTTTTTGATTTTTTTTTTATATATTTTGATCAAAATAATTTATTTTTTTATCTCATCTTGATAAGAAAGGTCGAAAAGCATAATTATTTGACTAAATGATAAAAATAATTTATTAAACACAAAGTAAACAAAATAAAATAAACAAAAAATAATTATTCCAGCGGAGGCCAATATGTCAAAAAGCTTTAAGCCAAAAGCATTAAAGCAAAAGGATTTAAGTTAAAAAGAAGTTATTATGATTTTTTTTATTTTCATCTAATTTTATGTTTAATATTGATACGTTTGATGAATCTCAATGAGAAAGTTCTAAAAATATATTTTTTATAAAAATAAATATGTATAATTAGAATTATAATATTTTTAAATATATATTAAATTATTTATGGTAATAAGTAAAAACATAAAAATATTCAAAGCTAATAAGCAAAAATGCAAAAAGACTAAAACTCAATAAGTAAAAAAACAAAAAATCAATTGCTGACAAAAGAAGGTTTTGTTTTTAGTTTTAACTTTAAAGGTTTTATGCCAAATTTTAAGTTGGAAGCTAAATGTGGCCTTCACATATAGTGGTTTGGGTTCCCAAGGATCCTGAGATATTGGGTTTTGGGGTCCGCAGGGTTTGGGATTTGAGTTGAGATACAAGGTTTAGGGTTCGGATTTTTAAGGTTCAGAGTTCCAGAGGTTAAGGGTTTTAAGGTTGAGAGTTCAAAATTTTAAAGTTATGAGATTTGAGGTCTAAGGGTTTGTTGGGTCGTTGTTACTGTTACTGTTGCCATTGTCATCAATTATAATATTACTACATATAATAGCATTATTATTTTTAAAGTCATAATTACACAAAAAATATTTCATATTAAAAATATTTTTCGTCGAAACAAACAGAGCTTACAAACATGTTTGTTTGTAGGTTTGGAATTTGAGATTTGATTATTTTAATTATCAGTAGAGCTATGCGGTGCGCATAGCTCACCGCATTAGTCACCGTATTGCTTAGGTGGCAACTCGAGGAAGACACGCTTTGCTGGAATTTGAATTCTTTGTCCAATTAATTTTTTTGGTCTTACTCTTTGTGCAAGTTATTTATACTATTTTATAAAAATAGAGTACTTATTTTGTGTCTATTCCATAATGAATTGTATGAATTTCTATATTTTCACAATGTTTTACGAATTTAAAAAATATCAAAATAATCAATAATTTTTAATAACTAATTCGGGTATTAACAAATTTTAAAAATACAATTTTCACAATTTTGTTAACTAATTTAGTCGTTAAAAAATGTGTTTGCACATACATAACATGTACACAATGACTAGTATCAATTAAATGCGATTAAGTCACCTTCAGCC
This sequence comes from Heliamphora exappendiculata, assembly GCA_034768845.1. Lineage (NCBI taxonomy): Eukaryota > Viridiplantae > Streptophyta > Magnoliopsida > Ericales > Sarraceniaceae > Heliamphora > Heliamphora exappendiculata. Next base: position 26,642,795 of record JAOTRH010000001.1, read on the forward strand.
AAGTAAATAAAATATTCATTTGATAAATTTTGTATGAATCTTGTTTGATAGATTCTGACAAATTAGTTTTGAAAATATAATTTTTTAAAAAAACATAAGTGTATAATAAAAATAATAAAGTGATAGAGTCATGTTTGCCTATTCATAAGATACTAATAATTTGAATAAAATAAAAACTCTCATGAGACTCTAAGTCTAATCACTTCCTTTGCCCTAAATAAAATAAACATTTTTTATTCATTTGGCTTATAGTAACTTAAAATTTTTTTTTTAGCATAAAACTAAGTTCCAAATAAGGCATTTTTCTCTTATTCTACTCACTTCCTATGTCCTCTTCTCTTATGTAGAAGTTATATGGTGTACCCAATATTATGTGACAGTATTGTCACGGCCTTGGATTAATGCCCCTTATACAAACCAATCACATGTAATTAATATTAGTTATTGTGCACATATTATTAGTTATTTTGATATTTTTTAAATTCGTAAAACATTATAGAAATGTAAATATATATATATATAGCTTCATTATGAAAGAACCATCAAATAACTACTCTCTTTTTATAAAATAGTATAAATAACTTACACTAAGAATAAGACCAAAAAAATATAAAAAATAAAACTAATAGATAATTGGGCAAAGAATCCAAATTCCCCCTAGATGAATTTCCCACAATCGGTACTACAATGGCTTTTAAGCAAAGCATCAAAGTGAGTCAGAAACTGCCAATTAAGCATTGCGGTGCACAATGCACTGAGCCATGCGGTGCTAATTATAATTCTGTATATAGCATTATTTGGCAACTATTTAGAGAAGATTAAAATATCCCTCTCAACTAACCTAACACTATATATTGGGGATTATCCCAATCTCATAGATGGGTGGTGGGTTGATTAGTCCGAGGATTATTTTGATTATTTTTATGCATATAAAAATTTAATTTTATTAAAATTATGTTAAATCAAATCACGCATATTTTTAGGTGATACTATCCTACTCTCGACTAAATATTTTTCGGTATAAAAAACATTACACTAGCAATGCAATTCATAATACTTCAAGTATTAATAATTTAAATATACTAATTATTTTATAAAAATAATTTTCAAGTATTAATAATTTAAATACATTAATTATTTTATAAAAATAGCTGTTCAGCCAAACGGGTTCTAAGTTAAGTTACCAATGAATGCTACCAAATTTCCTAAACAAAATTAGAGTTTAGCTGCTTGAAGTGTTAGGGTAGATTGTCCCCTCTTTTCCCCAGTTAAGCTCTGTTTAGTGACTTTTTCACGTTTAAAAAAAATATTTTTCATGCTTTAGTCTAATTTTTTTATTTTACTTTTTTGGTTATTGTGATGAAACAAACCTAAAAAGGTATGGTACTTTTGACTAAAGTTAAAAAAATCATTAAAGTTCAGAAATTTTTATTAATGTGTCATTTAAAAATTATAATATAATAATTTTTATATTAGACAATAATTAATTATCTGTAATTAGTATAACACAAATTAAATTTAACATCTAAATTATTAGATAGAATACCATTTGAATATAATTATATTGTTATTTCAATCAAAAATAATAATTAAACTTCTACGATTATATTCGACGAAATTTTATATTTTAAAATCTGTATATAATAACACGTTATCAACAATATTAAAAATATAATTTTTAATACATGAAACAA
>JAOTRH010000001.1:26644588-26673990 GCA_034768845.1 Heliamphora exappendiculata
AAACTTAAAAATAAAAATAAATTAATAAATTAAATTTTATGTTTTTATTTTACTTATTTTTATATTTAATAATTTTTTATATTTTAATTAAAAAATTTTAAATAAAATTTTGTAATTAGAACAAAAAAACAAAAAAAATAAAAATACTGTTAAAACAGTGAAAATACTGTTATGTCCAAAAGTTAACAAATTAACTTTTAAAAAATTAAAGAGTCACAGTGATATAATTTTTAAATAAAAAATATATAAATTTAATATATCCAAAAAAAAAAAAAATGGATGAAACACTTCTTGGAAAAAACAGAACGCCTCATGATTTTGAAGAGTACTTATATAACTATTTTTAAAGAATAAATTATCTTGTATATTTAAGTTTCAGTATTTATATTTATTTCTTGCAAAGTATTAAAATTTTATTATTATTTTCACAATATATTTGACTTATTTTTTTTGAAATGTTTTATATATTTTAGGAATTTTTATTTTAATAAAAAAATAAAAAATAACCATTTTTAAAAAATCGAAAAAAAAAGTTATTCGAGAAGGCTGGCAGTGAAGAGTGACTGCTCCACGAGCACGCTCCGAAGCTAACCATCGCTCCATCCTCGCCCCCATTTCCCCACGTTCTCTCTCTCCATCCCAATGGCGACTGGTTTGGTCCGTAGAGTGATATCTAGGGTTCAGTCATCGCCGGCGGCGAAGCTTCTGTACCTCCGTTCCCAATCGTCGGAAGTCGAAGCTCAACATGTCGAGCCCAAGGCCAAACCAGTCTCCAACCTCAAAACCTTCCAAGTCTACCGTTGGAATCCAGACAACCCCTCGAAACCCCAACTCCAAGACTACCATATCGACCTTAAGGACTGCGGCCCCATGGTCCTCGACGCCCTCATCAAGATCAAGAACGACGTCGACCCCACCCTCACCCTCCGTCGATCCTGCCGGGAAGGGATTTGCGGCTCCTGCGCGATGAACATCGACGGTTGCAATGGCTTGGCCTGCCTGACGAAAATCCCGGCGGGGCCGTCGTCGACGACCACGCCGTTGCCGCTCATGTTCGTGGTCAAGGATCTGGTGGTGGACATGACTAATTTCTACAATCAGTATAAGGGTATCGAGCAGTGGTTGAAGAGGAAGAGCCCACCGCCGGTGAAGGGGAAGGAGATTACGCAGTCGAAGAAAGATAGGGCAAAAGCTGGATGGGATGTACGAGTGCATACTGTGCGCCTGCTGTAGCACGTCATGCATGCCCCAGCTACTGGTGGAACCTTGAATCTTATCTGGGTCCCGCTGCGCTCCTCCTTGCTAATCGGTAATTTAAAAAAAAAAAATCTTAAAATGCATGATTCGTATGTTATTTTCGCTTTGTTGGTATTTATGTGATTGATATGTTGCATATGCATAGGAAAAAAAAAACAGTAATCCTATTAATTCAAAAATAAAATTTTAAAAATTATTTAATTTTGATGGTTTAGATTCATATTTAATATGACGGGAAATACACTTCAAATGAATTTTAACCATTTAAATTACTTTCTAAATAATTTTTTGAGTTTTGTTTATGGAGGATTCATAGTATTGTTGAAAAAAAATTTGTCACGAATTTTTTAAAGAAAAAAAAAACATCTGGTTTAGAGCAATTGCAAAATAAGTAAACTTTTGTTTGGATTAGTTTTTTTTGTTTTTAATAAAAAAACTCAACAGTAATTTAAATAAGTGTACTTTTTAAATTTTTTTCATCACGAAAAAATAAATAAGTAAATTCTTTTTTATTAAAATCTAAAATAAAGTTTGCCAAAAAAAGCCAACTTTGCAAACTTTTTGATTTTTTTTTCTAATTTTTTCATCTTGAGTGAACTTTTTACAAAATTAGTCATCACGTGCATACTTTTTAAAATTCTCTCGTCACAAAAAATTTAAAAAATAAAAAAATTAAATTAAAATATAAAAAAGATTCGTAAAAGATAAAAAAAGTTTCAAAAAAAAGCCACATACCTTTTTAATTCAAACATAAGCTAAGTTCTTTTGGGACATCTAGAAAATTTCACTTTTAAGAGGTGTCTTTTTCTAAAAAGAAAAGTGGAAGGAAAAAATAGATTGTTTGTGATTACTTGTTTAGGGTGGTTTTATTGTTTTATTTATTTTTGTTAAAATATTTAATATGTTTTTATTTTTTTGAAAATAATGACACGATTTTTTTTTTAACTCTTGGAAGTGAGGGGGATCAAGTTCCGATCAACGCCACGTAAGCACATGTGGAGGCCATACAGTGCAACAGTCCGTTTCAGCACGGTGCATACTTCGTCTTATCTATATTAGCTCGGACACTAAGCCGAGCTATATGGCATTTTGTTCAGATTTCAAGACATGAGGCCCGAGCTCAGTGAGAGTTCGGCCCCAACACCGAAAATGGTGCTCGGCACCATTGTGAGGAGTGCTCGGCACTGATAGCTGAGCAAGGTGAACTACCTGAACCCTGGGCCGAGCTAGATGGTCGATATTGAAGATCATGTCCCGCGATATACATATCAGAAAAATGATGTGATGATAAAAGACCAGTTACAATTGGGCCTATTTGGGGACTAGGACACCCTATAGGGATGCCTTAGCCCTTGCCTAACTTAGGCATTAGGCCTGTGGCTTAGCCCAAGCTAAATCTAAATACTGATGGATACCTTGACATGACAAAAAGCACTTGCAGAAAGATCTTGCAGAGAAATCTAATGATGGCACTGATAAGTCACCATCAAGCCATTAATTGCTATGCGTTGATTAGAGAGAAGAAGTACAACTCGACCTGCTCGGGTCGAGTCGGACTCTATAAGCGGGTCAAGTATATTTCTATCTATAAATAGCTAACATTCTCAAAAGGAAAGGTATGCCATCTTTTACTAAGCCAAAATTCTGTCAAAATTCTCTCTCAAGTTTTTCCTTCTCTTTAAAATCCCTTGTCTGATTTGATCGTCGGAGGGTCCACCGGTATAAAGCCACCGGCGGGCATCTCACTTCTTGCTTGTGCAGGCATACACGTGGCATTCACCCCTGACGTCACAGCCAGCTTAGACGGGACCAGTAGATCCCAATCCTGATTCTCTACATGAAGTATAGTTAACTTTTTAATTAAAAGTATTATAGTTATTTCATTCAATAAAAAGTTAAAGTATTTGAGATGTTTATAAGTTTTTTTCTTAAAAAAGTGAGGGCTCAAATGAACCGGCGCTCGCCAGGAGCTTGGTCAGAACGAGAAGAGGCAAATCGTGAAAGATTCGACCGTGATCGGAGGAGAGACGTTGCTCGGCCTCAGGAAAGCCGTGGCTCGAGGAGGAGGGAGCCTCAACCCGATCGGCGTGAAGAGGATCGACGAGTGGAGGACCCTGAGAAGAGCTGCGTCTCAGGCTCCAAAAAGAACAGACAGGGGCAAACACAGACCTCCAGCAACACCTATGAACCAGCCGAGCGCCGTAGTGAGCAGAAACGACAAGCTGGACAAGACGTCGGGCGTGCGGAGGAGAAAGAAGAGCTCAAGCAATGGTTGAACCTCCAACTCGAGGGGAGACTACAGCCGGCCACGGGGAGGTCGGCTCAAGACGTAGCCTGGAGGGCCCTGGAGCAGATATCTGCTCAGGAAGTTCTGCCCAGGAAGTTCCAAACTCCCAGGTTCAACTTATATGATGGGAAAACTGACCTTATGGGTCATATTCGACATTACAGACAGATGATGGCGCTTTGGAGCGAAAACGATGCCTTGATGTGCAGGAGGATATTTCCATCCAGCTTGGGCGAAGTGGCTTTGCATTGGTTCAACAAACTCGCCGAGCTGCTCGTAGCGAGGTTCATCACAAACAGTCGCCAGCCTAAGGAGATAGATTCTTTGCTCGGTTTGTGAAAGGTCGAGAATGAAAGCTTGAGGTCCTATGCTCGGCGATACTGGGAGACCTTCAATGATATAGATGACTGCAACGAGTAGGTAGCCGTGGCCTCCTTCAAGCTCGGGTTGGAGAAAACCCTCAAATTAAGGCACTCGCTGACTAAGAGGCCTGCTTAGAGTTTGGCCGAACTGATGTTAAGAATCGAGCAACACTCCACATGGGAAGCGTGAATGAGACCCTTGCCCAGGAAGCACAGAAGTAGGTTCGAACAGAGAAGAAGGAGAACAAGAAGGCCAGGAAGAGGTCAGATTGAGAAAAAGAGCATCAGAAGTCCAACGGGGTGTATAAAGTGGCCAACACAGTGTTCAAGGAGCCCATCTACAAGCTCCTCAACCAAATAAAAGATAAGTCATGGTTCGTCTGACCGCCTAAGATGTTCACTGATCCGAGCAAACGGGATGAGAAGAAGCACTGCACGTACCACAGAGAGCATGGGCATTACACAGACCGTTGCCAGACTTTTAAGAGGTTCTTGGAGGAACAGGTGAAGGCAGGCAACCTCGGGCAGTATATCGACAAGGAGAAGACCCGGGTTGAGCAGCATGCTCGTGCCGAGCAAGGGGGAGCAGTCGAAGAACCAGTGGGAGTAATCAATTTTATTCATACAGCCCCTAGGCTTGAGACATCGAACGAAGCAAGGTTAAAACTGAAGGAAGGCTCATCGTGAGGTTATGCAGGCTCAACCCGAGCAGGGTCCCTCGAGCAAAAGAAAGTATCCGAGCAATGAGTTCTTGGCAGGGGACTTGACTTTCACCGATGCTGACCTAGAGGGGGTTGAGCATCCTCACAACGACGCACTCGTTATAACCGTTCGAATTGGGAGGTATGACGTGAAGCGTATCCTGGTTGATCAAGGGAGCTCGGCAGAGGTGATGTATGCCGACCTCTTCTACAAGTTAGGGCTCATGAAAGCGGATTTGCAGAAATGTCATACTCCATTGGTCGGGTTCAACGGTCAGCCCACCCTACCAATGGGAAGGATCACACTGCCGGCTAGGGCTGGCTCTGAGCTCAAAAATATTAAATTTTTTATAGTGGATGTACCGTCCCCCTACAATGCCCTAATGGGGAGGACATGGCTTCATCAGTTTAAAGCCATTCCCTCCCCCTATCATCAAGTTCTGAAGTTCCCAATCGCTAGGAGCGTGGAGTCCATCAGGGGATCAGGCAGCGGCCATACAATGTTTTTTGGCTGCCATCCGAGGAAAAGAAGGCTCCTCCAGCGACGAACAAGTGTGTGTGGTCGAAGTACAAGACATGCCACTCCTTGATAACGTTGGGAGGGCACCAACAGAAAAGGTTGTGGAGTCACTGAAGAAAGTTATGCTGAATGAAGACAATCCTGATCGATCCTTCTTGCTCGGCACCCATATGGCAGAGCAAGATGAGTCCGACCTGGTGAGCTTCCTTAGATCAAATGTTGAGGTCTTCGCTTGGACTCCCTCTGAGATGTCAGGCATTGATCCCGAGGTAATGCAGCATAAGTTGAATGTCAACCCTACACACAAGCTCATTGTTCAGCGCGGGAGGAGGTCCTCGGCCTCAGCATGTAGAGGCCGTGGCAGAGGAAGTTGAAAAATTGCTCGAGGTAGGGGCAATAAGGGAGGTACAGTACCCCCAGTGGCTGTTAAACACTGTGGTAGTGAAGAAGAAGAATGGGAAGTGGATGGTCTGTGTTGACTTCACCGACCTAAATAAAGCTTGTCCTAAAGATTCTTTCCCACTTCTCAAGATTGATCAGTTAGTGGACTCGGCAGCCGGGCATGGACCTATGGGTTTCTTGGACGAGTACAGGGGCTACCACCAGATAGCTCTAAGCCCAGATGATCAAGAGAAGACCAGTTTCATCACCCTCAGAAGATTGTATTGCTATAAGGTTATGCCATTTGGTCTGAAGAATGCAGGGGCAACCTACCAAAGGTTAGTAACCAAGATATTTCAGCCTATGTTAGGTCGAAATATCGAGGTTTACATTGATGATATGGTGGTTAAGACTGGGCAAGAGCAGGATCATCTAGGCGACCTGAGCAGTGTGTTCGAGGTGTTGAAGACTTACAAAATGAGGCTCAATGCGGCCAAGTGTGCATTTGGAGTGCAGTCGGGCAAGTTCTTGGGGCACCTGATCAGTAGAAGAGGCATCGAGGCAGACCCCGACTAGATAGCTGCAATTCAGAACATACATCCCCCAAAGACTGTTCGGGAGATACAGTGATTGACTGGAATGGTAGCCGCACTGAACAGATTCATCAGCCAATCATCAGATAAGTGCCATCATTTCTTTCAATTGTTGAAAAAGGGGAAGAATTTTGTCTGGGGGGAGGAGTGTGATCAGGCACTCCAAAATTTGAAGGAGTACCTGACCTCAGCTCTTCTTCTCTCCAAGCCCTTGTTTGGGGAAGAGCTATACATGTACCTTGCAGTGTCCGAACACGCGGGCAGTGCTGTCTTGCTCAGAATGAATGCTGCCGAATAGCTTTCGATCTACTATGTCAGCCACACCTTCCTCGATGCCGAGACCAGGTACCTGCCCTTGGAGAAGCTAGCTCTAGCCCTGGTCATGGCATCTCGAAAGTTGGCACAGTACTTTCAGGCCCACAAAATCATTGTGTTAACTGCACACCCGCTCAAAGCCTTGCTACGTCGAGCAGACCTCTCAGGAAGGATTGCCAAGTGGGGAGTAGAGCTTGGAGAAAATGACATTGAGTTCAGGCCTCGAACAGCAATAAAGGGCAAGATCCTAGCTGATTTTATCGCCGAATTCTCCAAGCCAAGTTCTTTACTCAGCTCGGACCCAACCACGCTCGAGTCCGAGCTCGGGGGAAAGGATGACCTGGCAGCAGGAAAGCAAGATAGGGAAGAGAATGAGGCATCCAACGTCAAGACCCAATCAACAGCTCTGCAAAGGTGGAGGTTATTCACTGATGGTGCTTCAAACCTGAAAGGCTCTGGGGCAGGAGTGGTCCTCATCTCTCCCGACGGATCAGTAATGGAACACTCAATAAGGTTGGGATTCCCAGTCTCCAACAATGAAGCTGAGTACGAAGCACTGCTCGCAGTACTAAGAAGTGTTGAGCTCCTAGGCATAAAAAAGTTGGAAATTTTCTGCGATTCCCAGCTGGTGGTGAACTAGATGACTGGACAGTACAATGCCAGGGATGATAGAAAGGCTGCCTACTTGTCCATAGCACTCGAGCTGGTCAAGGTTTTTGAAGTACAGATCGAGCAAATCAGCCGAGAAGGGAATTCCCATGCTGATGCCCTAGCTGCCCTAGCCTCAGCAACCGAGCTCGGGCTAAAGAGAACGGTGGAAGTGCAGAAGCAGGAGAGCTCGAGCATTGACACCTCTGCTCGGAAGGTATATGCCATCGAAGAAGACCAGGAGCCGAGCTGGATGGACCCCATCGTCAAATTCCTCAACAGTGGCCAACTCTTAGAGGACAGGAAGGAAGCATACAAAATCAGACACAAGTCTGCACGTTTTTGGCTATCTCCTAAGGGTCAGCTCTACAGGAGATCTTTCGCTGGACCCTATCTACTATGTGTTCATCCGAACAAAGTCCAGGACTTTCTGTTCGAACTTCATCAAGGGATATGCGGGGGCCACACTGGGGGAAGATTTATGGCGCACCGAGCAATGAGCCAGGGCTATTAGTGACCTTACATGCAAAAAGATGCCCAAGTAGATTCGCAGAAATGTGAGAAGTGCTAGAGATTTGCTCCCTTGCACAGGTAGCCAGCTGAGGAACTTAGCTCGATCACCAGCCCATGGCCCTTTGCTCAATGGAGATTGGATATTGTTGGGCCATTGCCTAAGGCACCTGGCAATAGAAAGTTCCTAATTGTAGTTACGGATTATTTTTCCAAATGGGTGGAGGCTGAGCCCTTGGCTAACATCAGAGATGTGGACGTGAAGAAGTTTTTATGGAAGAACATCATCACCAGATTTGGTATCCCGCGCACCATAGTTGCAGATAATGGGAAGCAATTCGATAGCAACTTGTTCAAGACATTCTTCTCGGATGGATAATCTTGAACAAAACACTCATTTCAGGGCTGAAGAGAAGATTAGAGAAGTCCAAAGGAAAGTGGGCAGATGAACTCTCCTCCATGCTGTGGGCCTACCGAGCAACTCCTAGGAAATCTACTGGGGAGACGCCATTTGCCATGGCCTATGGCTTAGAAGCAGTTATCCCCTTGGAGGTCGGCGTGCCTATCATCAGAACTGAAGCCTTCGAGTCCGGGAATAACGATCTCAGCATCGCTCGGGACCTAGACTTGGCCGAGAAAAGGAGAGAGAAAGCTCTGGTTAAGTTGGCATCCTATCACCAACAACTTGCAAAGTTCTACAACAAACGGGTGAATCAAAGGGGCTTCCAGGTCGGCGAGCTAGTCCTCAGAAAGGTCCTCCTTAATACAAAGGACCCTCTTGACGGCAAGCTAGGTCCGACCTGGGAGGGTCCGTATAAAGTCACGTCGGTTGCTGGCACGGGAGCCTATAAACTTGAAGATATGGAAAGAAAGCAGATCCCAAGGCCATGGAATGCACAGAATCTGAGAAAGTTTTATCATTAAAGTCTCAAATGTACATTTGTTCAGGATAATGAATAAAGATAATTTTTTGACAAGTTTGTGCATGATCAAAGACGTCGCCAAAAAAGTCCTGGTGACTTCGAGTCATGCCTGGGTAAGAAAGTCCTAGCTCGATTAGGCAAAAAAGTCCCGGTGACTTCGAGTCACGCTTGGGTAAAAAAGTTCTGACTCGACTAGGCAAAAAAGTCCTGGTGACTTCGAGTCACGCCTGGGCAAAAACGTTCTACCTCGGCTAGGCAAAAAAGTCCCAGTGACTTCGAGTCACGCTTGGACAAGAAAGTTCTAGCTCGGCTAGGCAAAACTGTCCGGGCAGCATCGATCCAGCCAGTCAGCTCGAACCATAGCCGACCTCGATACACTTGGAAACTTCAAAATTTCTATATCAAGTTTCTATAGTTGAATAGCCTATGTGGCTACGCTAATGGTGCCATCAAGCTCTGCAGGGCCCAAATACCCGTCGCACGGCTAGGCATTGGGACTTGCTCGGCAAGAAATATCCAAGCTCGGTTAGCCGTGCAACAAACCCAGTAAAAGTGCTTGCGAGGAAATTTTGAGATTTCTACCTCTCATTTCTGGGTCACAAGTGAACTTGCTCGGAAAATCATAAGGTTTTGCTTAACCAAGAAAACTTGCTCAGTTATTTGCTATATATCTCGCTATATATCTCAAAATTAGTTCAAACTGCTCGGGTGACCTAGCGAGATGCTAACATCACAGTTCGGCGCAAGCTAAGTGTGATTGAAGACTGCCCGACCTCACCTAACGGTACAAGACCAACTTTGTACACTTGATTAAATAAAGTATGATGATAACAAAAGTAATACCAGCGCAATACGAGAATAACAGTTGCAAGAAGCCGGACAAAAATACTTTTATGTAATGAATTGATGTGTACAAGAGGGGAGCACGCCGACCTCACAGATGGAACGAGGCCGTGTAGTGTGAACTTAAACAAATTTGTAAAATAACAGAAAGACAAACATAAAGCTAGTCGTCCATCAGAGCTTCTTCGGTCTCTTCCTGGTCAGAAGGATTTGCTGCGTGCTCGTCCCCATTTTGAGCTTCTAGGTGAACCTCCTCGTCCAAGGTAAGATCCACCGTGACGTTGGCGGAAGAGCCTTCCCGTTCAGGCCACAAGGGCTCGAGCTCCTCAAACTCGTTGCTTGGAGGATCAAACGCTTGGACGGGGGGAGGCGGCACGATATCGTCAGTAGCATGCTCGGGCGGAGGAGGAGGTGCTTCGTTGTTCTGCTCGGACGGAGGAGCAAGACTGACCTGAACCGTAGAAATAGGGTCAATCTCGGCCACAAATCCAGGCGAAATGACCGTGCCAAGCAAGTGGACGAGCTGCTCGGGGAAGGGCACGGTCGGCTGTATCCAGGGGACCTTTCTGTGCAGGTCGGAGTCTGGCCCGATCAACGCCGCAGTAAGAGCAGCGTCCCATCCCATTTTGAAGATGGGGTTTTGCATGCTCATTACCTGAGCATCATAGAACTCCCCAGCCATGTCTTACCCTTCTTCGTACCTCTCCTTGTTCACCTGGGAGTTTATGGCTCGGAGGTCGGCGTTCTCCTGCTCCAGATCAGCCTTGGCTTTAGATGCTTCATCCAACCGTCCGATCACCGAAGCAAGGTTGGCTTCGTTCTCTTTGATTGTGTCCAATGCTCTGGTGACATGTACCTCGGCATCCTCCTTCGCCGAGTAAGCCTCGCTAACCTGAGCTTTGAGGACTTTGACGTCCTCTTGGAGTTCAACACCTTGGCATGGAGGGCGTCATGCTTCTCCTGTAGTTTGCCACATCGAGCGGCAGCTTCCATGCCCATTTGGAGGCCCTGCTCAACAGTAAGGATAACATCAATTCCAAGAGAAGAGAAACCAAATAAACGAATTTAAGTAACAGTGATCAGGACTCACTGCGATGAGGTGCTGAGCGGCTTGTTTAGTCAGCGAGGAAGAAGGGATGGCGGCATAAGATTCTTCGTCCTTCTGGAGGCACAAGCTCTTGGCCAATGCCCAGGCCACGTGGTGGCTCTCCTGCGCAGAATCCTGAGCAGTAATGGCCTTACCACGATATGTTGGGGAAAGGACGAGCGGTACCTCGCTCGGCTGCGTTTGGCCCTTAGCTCGGCTCGGAACTGGAGGGGTAAGAGCATCAATCCGCTGGCGTACCTCCCGTTCGGTGACTTCAGAAGAAGAGCTCCTCCTCCTGGAGGCTCGAGATGGAGTTGGAGGAATTGGGGCAGGGGATGGGGCAGTAGCTCTGGCCACGTGAGGAGCCGTCAGGGTTAGTCTCGGGGGCTGTGCGGCTGAACTTCCCGCTGCCGGTCCAGCGGGTTGCGTCACCCCGGGCACGTTACCGAGCAAGTCAAACAGATTCCTTTGCGACATTTCTATCGCTTCAAGGACGGCACGGCTTGTGGAGCTAGATGAGGGTCTGCTGCTGGTCGCCCTGGAGGTCGAGGCTTTTGTGCTTTGGCCTCCCTCGACCGCGTCCCCTTCAACGGGTTCCAGGCAGTGTCCTAGCTCTTCTGGTCGGATGGGCACCCCGTTGAAGAGCCTTTTGAACGAGTGAACGTCTTTATCCCCGTTGAGCACTCGACGTAGATGCTCGAGGTTAACCTGACCGTCTCTTCTGTCTGTCTTGTCCTTGATGGCAGTGGTGTTGTAGTAGGCATTTGAAAATTTCAAGATATTAGACCTCGGGATATATATAAAGAGATGAAATGCAGTGCAGAATACTTAGGGGAGCTCGGCTACCTGGAGATCCAGCTCTCGTGGGGCAGAGCCAAACACGTTGGTCGTGGACGCCAGGGCCGAGCTGCCAGTTGCCCCCGACCACTACAAAATCTTCTAAATCTCCCTTGTGGGAGTTCTTTAGTTCGAGCACTATTTGACGCCCTTCCTTGGCCTTGAGATAATACTTGTTCTGGCCTTTGGACGTCTCGGAGATGGAGTAGCAATACTGAATCTCCCGAACACCGAGATCGATGCCCATGTAATGATTCAGTAGCACTACCCCCATCAGAATGGAGAAGAAGTTAGGGGTGAGTTGTGCTGGGCACAACCGATAAAAAGAAAGAGCCTTCTTCGTGATGCTTGGGAGGGGGAACGCAAGTCTGGATTCCACGAGGGCCACAAGGGGGAACACAGCTGCCCCGGGCTCCTCAGTGGTCCAGGTTTCCTTATCGGTTGCCTTGCGTATGGTAACGTCATTAGGGATGAATCGAGCTCGGCAGAGCTCGGCCAATGCCTCTGGTGTGTCAACATACTTTGCAAGACGCCCCATTCTGCTTCAAAAAAAAAAGGGAAATGACTTTAGATACATGTATGTACATATACTTGCAGGTGTTCCCTCAGCAACACTGCCATCGCCGGGGGAGGCAGCTGCGGTCTCAGGGCATGTGGGGGTGTAAGCCGGAGAGCTTAACCCCCACTACGGTGGCGTTGGCCGCGGTTTTTCATAAGAAAAGATGAAAAAGTGAAAAATAAGGTGCCAACCTGATTGATAGGAAGTCTGGAGTCACGAAAGTTGCCGGAATAGCAGGGATCACAGCCGCCGGAGTTGCAGAGGTGGTGGTTGCCGGAAATCACCTTAGTACAGGATATGGGGTTCGTAAAAGCAGAGGAAGGGATACCCTCCCCTTTTTTATAGCCTCTCAAACATTCAAATGAAGCGCCAAGAGACGGCAATTATGGCGCGTCCTCTGACGCGCGTCGTACGCATTTAATGCGAATTTAACACAGGCGGCGTATGTGGCCCGAGCAACTCTATCCGAACAGCCCATGACGATTGGCTTCATAGTATTGGTGTTCGGACCAGATGGCCTAGCGTTGCTACTCGTCAGATTTACATCCCGAGCAAAATTGTTAATCGGGAGTGAAAGTCCGAGAAGGTATCCGTAATTAAACCAAATGATTGACATTTATTGAAAACGACGGCCGACATTCCTGCGACGTTCCTGTACCCAAGGTACAGCTAACGTTGTACGCATTAAATGCACCTCAGAACCGATGGGAATTGCCATGTGGTGGAAGTGACCGTTGGCGTGTGAAGACAGCTAAGGGACAGTATGTCAGCGAAGCTTGTTCAGCAAGCCGTCCGATCAAAAGACGAAATTACAATCAAGCAAGGACATCACATCATCCTCCAGCTGCTCGAGTAGCAACAGCAAGATGATGGGGGCAATTGAGGGGGATCAAGTTTCGATCAGTTCCACGTGGAGCACACGTGGAGGCCGTACAGCGTAACAGTCTGTTTCAGCACGGCGCATACTTCGGCCTATCTATATTTAGCTCGGACACTAAGCCGAGCTATATGGCATTATGTTCAGACTTCAAGACATGAGGCCCGAGCTTAGTGAGAGTTCGGCCCCAACACCGAAAATGGTGCTCGGCACCATTGTGAGGAGTGCTCGGCACTGATAGCCGAGCAAGGTGAACTACATGAACCCTGGGCTAAATGGTAAATATTGAAGATCATGTCCTGCGATACACATATCAGAAAAGTGATGTGGTGATAAAAGACCAGTTGCAAGTGGGCCTATTCGGGGACTAGGACACCCAATAGGGATGCCTTAGCCCTAACCCAACTTGGGCATTAGGCCTGTGGCTTAGCCCAAGCTAAATCTAAATACTGATGGATACCTTGATATGACAAAAGGCACTTGCAGAAAGATCTTGCAGAGAAATCTAATGATGGCACTGATAAGTCACCATCAAGCTATTAATTGCTATGTGTTGATTAGAGAGAAGTACAACCCGACCTGCTCGGGTCGGGTCAAACTCCACAAGCAAATCAAGTATATTTCTACCTATAAATAGCTAACATTCTCATAAGGAAATGTATGCCCTCTTTTACTAAGCCAAAACTCTGTAAAAATTCTCTCAAGTTTTTCCTTCTCTCTAAAATTCCTTGCCTGACTTGATCGTCAGAGGGTCCACCGGTATAAAGCCACCAGTGGGCATCTCACCCCTTGCTTGTGCAGGCGTACACGTGGCATTCACCCCTGACGTCACAGCCAGCTTGGACGGGACCAGTAGATCCCAATCATGATCCTCTACGGGAAGTATAGTTAATTTTTTAATTAAAAGTATTATAGTTATTTCATTCAATAAAAAGTTAAAGTATTTAAGATGTTTATAAGTTTTTTTCTTAAAAAAGTGAAAAAAAAATAGTAAACTTTTCAAAAATACCAAACAATATAGTTTAAAAGATGACTTTAAAAAAGAAATCAAGTTTCTTAGATAGCCCAAACAGGGGTCATATAAAAGTTATAAAACCTATAAGCTAGCTTAGTAGTCAATATTTTGAACAGAAACTTGAGATAAGATGTGTCTGGATCCAATTCATTTGTAATTGAAGTTCTTCTGGGTGTTCGCTGCTGCTGCTCATTAGGAGCAGCTTTTAGTTTTTTTTTTTAGAACATTGGAAAATTGTGTAGAAAAGGCTTCCACTTTTCTTTCTTTTTTTTTTCACAGCTTCTACTTTTACATATGGGTCAAAAAGTACTTAAAAATGCTGTTTTTTGAGAGGTTTCATTTTAGTATTTTTAGATTTTACTTTTCAATAATCAACTTTTACCGTAAGTTTGACTGTAAAAGTTGATAAAGAGTTGCAGTGAAGATAAAGAGTTAATTACATGAGACATTAATATTACCTTTTAGGTTCGAGATCAATTCATGGAATGATGATGATTGTTCCAGTATATGAACATATTAATAAGTTTTTATACTTCACTGGAAGTGGGTTTGTGTGCACCAAGCAATATAAAACCTAATATCTTCATGTAGGCCTCCAGCTCGAAATGGTTGCGCTAAGGTGGTAGAAATTAGGGGCTACCAAGTGGAGCTCTGATTGCTTTCACACCAAATGCACACTTAGCATAACAGTTTCTGGAAGTTGGAGTTGGGAAAATTAGTTAAAAAGTTCTTTCTGAACCTTTTCCGATGAGTGAATTTCCTTGGGGGTGAACTAGAAATGTTATGATCTTACTGTTTTTCCTGAGGCAGCGGTTTGCAGCTGCACTGTGCTTAGCAGAAGTATGTAAGATTTTCCATTACACCAATTTGTAAATTCCGCGTGTCACTTACAGAGATTCTCTTTTCGCGCAAAGGTTTCACATATTCCTGTTAGTACATTATGCTCCTTTCTATTCCGAGCACTTCTTTGTATGGTTCTTCCATTCAACTTTTGGAATAGCAAGGTAGAGTAAGACTTGAGAACTTATCTTATGGTGGGTGAGATACATTTGTTTTGAATACTGCTGGTATGATGTTCATCTTATTGCACGACGATAGACCCTATTCTTCCCACTTGGCAGAAACTGAATTAGTTTTGTATTTTTCTTGACATGTTCAGGTGGATAATGGACAGCTGTGATGAATATACCAAGGATCGCCTGGACGCAATATGTGATGAGTTCAAGCTATATCGCTGTCATACGATATTGAATTGCGCACGGGCCTGCCCAAGAGGACTGAACCCTGGAAAGCAAATTACAAACATCAAGCAGCTTCAGCTTGCGTGCTGATGTCCTGCAATCTCTTATCAAGCGGTTATCGCGATTGATTAGTATTTATTCAAGTGAATAATACTTGCATCGATTGTTTTATGCAAACCGTGAGATCTTTCTTGTACTTCTTGGGATGGAAGGTCTTGGTTTTGAATGAGTTTCCATATTACTGTCTTTAGATGTCTTCACCTTGGATTGTGTTCTACTGTGGTATTTATGTCACGATATTGCAGTATGATCGATCAACTGTTGGTAAAGGGATGTGGGAATTGTAGGAAGTTCTATACAAGATTCTAAGTTTGCAGGGAGACAAAGAACTGTTAATACGAACAATTCCCTGCTGGAGTCTTATTCGCTACAATTATTCTGTCATGTTATATTCAGATCAAGCAGCATTACTATGACTTTTCTTTATTTTGCATTAGAAATGGTTGGGTAATTTAATGATCATAGCCCAGTTCTTGAGGTTGGTTTTGTTACAAAAGATCCCTGGAGCCTGGAGGATGATATCTTTAAGCTTCTTATATTACTTTTATAGGCCTGCAACACCACAAAAATGTGCCATAGCATGAGCATCAGGATAATAATGCTGAAACCTGTGTGCGAATCTTGGAGCTAATCAATGAAGGCAAACTGTAAGGTACTTACGGAAGTATTATATAGGCAATGACATGTGATGTTCTTGATAAATAAAAATATTTAATACACATTAAGTGGGTTATTATTATTTCTTACTTATTCAACGAAGTTGAGCTCACATTAGTTCACCTGCAATATTTTTCATTTGGGTGAGAGTACTTACGTATAAAATGTCGGCATGTTGTTATGATAATTACTCATGCAATATGGCAATGTCGCATGTTGTTATGATAATTACTCAGGCAATATGGCATGATATTTGGGAACTACCAATAATTACTCATGGATGAAATATATAACTTTAGCCATGTCTTTATGTCCTTGGATAAATCTAATGCTAATTTTTTATACTTGTAGTCATTCTTCTTTTATTTCCCTAGGGTTGGTTAAATGGCGTTTTTCTGCAACAGTGTTTAAAATAAATTTTTATACTTCAAGTTCAGTCATCTTGTTTGTTTGGCTGACTAATTATTCATATTAGATTATTAGATAAATTATATAGTATGAAATAATTAATACCATAAGGATTATAGTCTTATGGGAGATTAAATTTTTGAACTATTTCTTATTTTATACAATTATTAAAATTAATTACATCTCATGATTAATTATAAGTACTACAATCTGATGATTCTAATCTCATAGTATAATGAACAATCAAATCCCACTATTTATCGGTAACTCACTGTATAGCTGAGTATAATCTCATTCCACTATTTATTCAATTCCTTGAAAATATAATCCAAAAACAAAACGAGCATGACTCCTAAGACGAGTTTGAAGAAAATAAAGTAAGAAAAACAACATTTTTTTCTTAATTTTTTCTTCTTTTCTTTTTTTTTTCTCTTACATTGCCAAACGGACTGCTAAAGTTTCCGGGCAATCTTAGGACGTTTTTTTCTTTCTTTTGCCAAATGGTAAGAAGCAACTGTCATCATGTTTACTCCGCTTCACACAAAAGATAGAAGTGTTTGGCAAAATTATTGCTAATAGTTTTTAGATTTATGCTACTAATTTTAACTATAAGTTATAAATTTTTTTAAACACCCAAAATTTTTACTATAACTTATAATTATTTTTTCTTCAATTTCAGTTACTAGCTACAATATTTATCAATCACTCACAATTTCTACTATAAGCTACAATTTAATAATGCCAAATACCGCATAAAAAGCAGCACAAACACATAAAGCTAAACAAAATCTAGCGCAAATCGAGATAACATTTCTTCACCAGGCAAAGGCACTCAAAATTCTCTTTATTATTAAATAAAGTGTGGGCTTCTAGTACATCCAGATTTTAAACAAAACAGTATAAATTAACTTCATCTGCATCCACCACAATTATCACAAAGTTGCCAGCATCACATGCAAAAAAAAAAAACTATAAAACAACTACCACCAAATTAAAGCCAAACACAAAATCTAGCTTTCAGGTTAATACTAGAAAACAAGTGTGAAAAATATATCGATTTCAAGACCGCCTTGAAAGTCCAAGAAATACAGCAGCTGACGAGATTTGTGCTCGGAGATCAGCAATATCAAGATCATGACCACCTTCAACCAGACCCCATCGGTCGACCTGCAAAAAAATTCAGGAACAAACTTAAAAGACTAAAGGGAGCTGACTCAAAGCTATAGGAGACATCTTAATATGCAGATGAGAAGTTAATAAATCCCATATGCACTTTAAGTTTGAGAAAGGAAATAATAGAGGGAAAGTGATGGTTAATAAGAGTAACAGCACCTGTATATCTTCTTCAAGTCTAATCAACTCAATGGCCTCCTCAATCTGCAATCTTCCCCGAACGATTCCGATAGAAATAACTAGAGAGTGTGCAGATGCTGCAAGCGCATCAATTGCGGCCAATTCATAATCATCCGTTTTTTTAAGAAGGCTCTCGATAGCATTTAAAAGACCATCCTCCTGCTTGCCACCAAAGAAACTGGAGTACACAACAGGCTTAAAGCCAAATTCTGACTCCACCCAGTTCAGTAAAGGATCAATTTTCTCCACTTGCCGTTCTGAAAATCCCAAGGAATCATATATAATAATACTAAGTTAGTTAACTATACGCTCTCTTTAACCCAAAACTAGAGGATTATTTCTCTTAAGAGATGCAAGAAAAAGTCCTATTCAATTGAAAATGTGACTTCCATGTGTTCTCTTAGCTCTTGATTTCTACTTCAATCCCTGCCCAATTAATAAGAGCTTCAGGCATTAATCTCTTCCAACAAGGCACAAAATTGCTGTTTCCAATGAGTCCTTCAGTTGGCAATCCATCCACTTTCAAGAAGGTTTTTACATTTTAATTTGTCTTATAACTCAGAAAAACCCATTGGAGGCACGTTTGTGGTCTGCACCAAAAGGATGCCCCTGCAAAGTGGGAACATTGCCTAACTGCCTGCGTATAAGGAGAAGGGCAGCACTTTATAAACAACTAGGAGAAAAAGTGAAACAACTATAGAATGTCGCATATCTTCTTGGCAAGGTTTCAAGTCCTTTGGTAGAAAAAGGTTCCCCCTATTTTAACAGGTTATCAGCAATTATACAATATCAAGTTTAACTTGTATTTCATATAACTACAAAATGCACAAATGAACAACAAAGCAGCGAAATTCGGAGTAGAACATATTAACAAAATAATATATGTTAATATTGCCAAAGGAAAACCTAATTAAATGCAAGGGAAGATGGGGCCAAACCAAATAAACATACTACTATCGTAATGGTTACCATAACAGTGACGGAGAATTACAAAAGAGAAGGAAGTGTATCCCAGAGGAAATGATGGCAGCAAAGGACATTGCAGACCAGGGTCTGCATTTATGGTGGCAGAAGACCACGGTGCAGTGACAGTGGGTGCAATTGTCTGTGCCACAAGTAACAGTTTCCACGTGTATTCAGTATGCAATGGCACCACGGTGGAGGCAGTGATGAGAAAAGTGCTGGAGATGAAGAGTAGCAAAAAAGTGGTGTACCTGGTGGCGACTTCAGTACTTGATACTGCAGTGGAAATGGTTGAAGCAAAGGATTGGCAAAAAAAGGCTGAGACTTGGAATGGATAATGTGTGCCTTTGGCGAAGCAATAGGATTGGGGACAATGCAGGTGGCAATACTATATTGCTATTGAAGGGAGCAATAATGAATGGTGGCAACAACAATGGGGTTGTGAAACAGCAATAGTTTCAGTTCGCCAGCCAAAAACTGTTTTATCAATTCAATGATCTTGTTCGTACTTCATTTATGGTCGCAACAACAATGGGGTTGTGAAGCAACAATAATTTTAGTTTGTCAGCTACAAACTGTTTTTTCAATTCAATGGTACCTGGCAAAAACTGTTTTATCAATTCAATGATCTTGTCCATACTTCATTTATGTGAAAATAGGTTCACAACGTTCTCCATTAATCAGCCAAGATGCCCAAGACCAAATTTTCTGGTGATCTAATTCAGTTCTCCTTAAAAATTAAAGGGCCAGTGGCAGATAGAGATTAGAAAAGTGAATTTCAAAAATTATACATGCAACGCCCTAGTTGTATTCGTATTAGCTACGCAAAAAATGTATATTCACAGTCAAGTGATGCACAAAAACCTAATCATCTGATTCAAGTCCCTTAAAAAGCACAACAACAGTGGAAAATAGAATAGCAAAGCTACCGAATCAGCCTAAAGGTAGTCACTCCCAAGTATGCAAACCAATGCCATAATTTTCTCCAACCAAACTGTCCAAAATATAAAAAAGTCTTCAACTTACTTTCAACAAAGATGAAACCAGAGCTGACAGAAGCATCAGAAGAACGCATTAAATCTCATCATTAGACATAAAAGCATTTACAACCAGTTATACAATAAAGTCCATAACTTCATACTACATCAGTTCTCCAAATTGGAGGCAAGCCAAGGTTCCAGATTGGATATAGAACGGCCAATTACTTCTTTATACTGCTAACACTTTAAAGAAAAGATGCATAATCAAACAAATATCTAATGATTCGGCATGGTAAATGTGGCACCTCAATAAGTTTACATACCAAGGACACCTCTTGTCAGGTCACTATCGCCGGGAGCACGACAGAAGACTAAATCTTGATGGAATTTCTTCATCAGATGCTCAATAATCTTGGGCCGAGTAAGCGGAACTCTTTCCAGTGCCGTGCAAGCAAGTTTCATCAAAGGCATGGTAAAGGGTCTGATTCCATCTGTTTGCTACAACCACAGATAACAAATTACACGGTCCCAATTACGCATAGAAGTTCATAAACAATCAAACAAACAAGTCAAAATAACAAATCCAAAACTATTAATCACGTAACAATGCACAACAAATCATGAATCAGACAAAATTACAACTTTGAAAGAAAACCAATTAGATTGCTGCAAATCCAAAATTTACATAAAAACACACATGAACACCCAATTCAAAAAGAAAACGCCGAGAGAGAGAGAGAGAGAGAGCACCTGGTAATCCCATTCGGCAGCAATAGCCATAGCGAGACCGAGAGTAGGGCACTTGAGGGGCCTCTTTGAAGGGGTTTTGAGGGTCCTGTAATCAAGCATTACAGTCCAACCAATACCGTCATCGGCCTCTCTCGTTGTCACCTGCTTGTAGAATCTCTTGCCCACAATCGATCCCGTCAAGAACGATGTGGGCATGGTCACTGACGACGTCGACGACGGAGTTTTCGGGGCCCTAACGTAGATTTTATCGTCCTTCGTATTCTTGTTCTGAGCATCTTGTTCGCCGCCGTCCGACGAAAATGTAAAGGACGAAGAAAGGCCGTTGGATTCGGGTAATACGGCGGTGGCGACAGCGCTGAATTGGCGGTTTGGAGAGGACAGGGTTCTGAGCACGAGGAAAGGGTTCAGTGATTTTAGGGTTTGTCTCATGACAGAAGTTGCCATGTTTCACTGAGAAGAAGACTAGCGGAGACGGTCACCGAGCTGGAAATGTTAAACTGGAACCCCAAACGGTGAGAAATTATTCTACAGCTATACTATAAACACATACGCCACGTTTGACAAACTAGTTTTAAGTAAGTGTTTTTTTAAAGGCGTTTTAAACTAAATAAGAAAAAAATAATTGGACAAACCGTAATAACCCCTTTAAACTAAAAGATAATAAGGCTATAATTGTTTAGTTTTTTTAATGACTTTTTTTGTCTTTTATGAATTTTTTTAATTTTTAGACTATTTTTTTTACTTTTTTAATTAATTGTAATAAAAAAATCTAAAAGTACAGTCATTTTAAAAAAAAATTAAAAAAAGTTCAAGACGAAAAAGTGACATAAAAGCTTTAAAGTGATTTTTTCGTCTTATTTAAATATTTTTTTTTATTTTTTAATCAATTTTTTTTATTTTTTTTAGTTTTTATAATAAAAAAAATCTAAAAAATATTTTCATTTTAACAATCATAAAAGTTTTCCATTAAAAGACAATAAAAAATTATCTCACACCATGCCTACGTTAAAATAACTTTAAATCAAATTTTTTTTGATATTATGTTAGAAATAAGTTCTTATAATCTTCTTAAAATTTATTTTTATATTATTTTATGTTTATTATATTTCTTGTTCGATTATTTAAACGAGTAAATTTTAAAAATATAATTTTTATAAAAGATAAATATGTATAATAAAAATTATAATATTTTTAAAAACTATATAAAGTTATTTTATGTTTAAAGATAAAAATACTAAAATGCTAAAAAATTTTGAATTTTCAAATTTTTGTTTTTGTTTTTGGGTTTAAGCTAAAAAATAAATAAATAAATTTTAAGCTATTTGCAAAAGGAAGCCATACTCCACATGCTAGAAATTCGATTCTTGTCCTCCATTAGGATTAAAATTTACTCTATATGTAATCTAAGTTTTGCAATTTTTATGGTTATAAATGTGTATAAAATATTTTTTTATGGTAAACTTGGATTAATAAACAAGCTATTTTTACCCATAAAATAATAAAAAAATTCTTTATACACATTTACAACCATAAAAATTGAAAATTTTGGATTAATGTAATATGTTTAATTAATACATAAGTGTCTTATACCCTTGAGCATAAAATCTCGCCGATGTATAATAAATATTAATTCATTATTATAGAATCACTTTTAATTTATTGATTTATTAATGTTTCATTTAGTAATGTTTATGTTTATTATTATTTTTTTAAATTTTTTTTTTTGTAAATTATAAATAAAAATATGTTTGATAATTATTTTTATATTTAATTATTTTTATTTTTAAGTTTTTTTAAAATTTCATTATATCTTTCTTCTTTCAATATATTCGATTACTACTTTTAATTATCATTTTCGATCACTGTGGTTAGATATTTTAATTATTATTGTTATCTTTTACAATAATTACTGACTAATTTATCTAGTCATCACTTTCAACTACCGTCTCTATCCACTATATTTGTCTGTAATTTTCAACCATCACATTTTAAAAATTTATGTGCTATATATATTTTTGTTTTTATATTTTAATCAAAATAAATAAAATTTAATTTTAGTGGTTATCATTATTTTTAATTATTTTTATTTTTAAAACTTTTTCATCAAGACCAAAAAGATAATTTTTTTTGATAAATTTTTTAAAAACAAATCTAAAAAACATAAAAAAAAAAAAAGCCAGATACTCGTAACTGAAAGCTTTACTAAATTTGCTTTGGTCGCCGTTTAATCGTTAGACAATCCGCCATTTCCAATTACCGGGTCGAAGTGAAAATGGGTCTACCCATCCCATCTTTACATTTTCCCTTTACTTTTCTCGGAAAATTCGAAAATAAGAAAAAGAAAGAGGAGAGAGTTCCTTCGATTTGCTCCGTCTTCTCTCTCCCTCTCTGAACTGCTTAATCTGATATAAAGTCCGACTAATACTTTCTTTCTATCTATTATGTAAATATAACTGTTTACATATATTTACTATCTATTATGTATATGTAAACTATATATATATATATGTGTGTGCGCGCGCGTTTGGGAGAAGACCCGTCACAGTATTGCTTGAGTCGGGCGGCATCTGTACCTTTTCATCTCTCAGGTTTCTCTCTCCTTCCCATCCCATCTCTCAGCATGTATCATTTATGCATATAATATATTATATATATGTATAAACACGTTTATATGAGGGATGAAGAGTTTATGGAATGTTAGGAAAATGGGACTGTGAATCCCTAATCTACAACTTTAGGGTCAGACAAACTATTTTCGTTATCATAAAGAGGTACTTGTGTTCTTCCGTTTTATTATATGGACACTTCCTATAAATTTAATGCAATTTGTGCACAAAAGACACAAATTTGTGAGAATTTGGAGGAGAATGAGCTTTATTAGGTTGTCTTTTTTTTTTTTCGTTTCGTAATTTTCTACTTTTCTTGTTGAAGATCGCGAGAAATTTATGTAATGAGTTAGAACGCTCCCAAAGGCGAGCAAACCCATACTAATTTTGTTCCCCAATTGGATCAGAAACTTCGATACGATGGGTAGATATCATGCTATCATATTTTGACAAAACCCTTGATCAGGCAGGCTTACAACCTTTGGATAGAACTCACCCTCTGAAAATTGACTTACAAGGGGTGGTACCCAATTGATTTATATATACGTGAAGAATTTTTTATTTTGATCAATATGAGATAGGATCGTAAAATACTGTTACACTGGCCCATTTTAGAGGCATCACATAATAAATTGGATTTTTTCTGAGACTTAGTCCGTGGGGATCGGGAGCAGCGCCCTGAGGAAAATCTTTTGGGTGAATCACGTAAAATCGTGTCTTCTGCGTGTGATTGTTCATTTCATGTTGGTTGTTTTTCGTTTCCTACGATAACACCATCTGCCCACTATGGACACTCACCAATGCTAGCCTTTTTTTCTTTTTGGCAGCTTCATTAACCGATCAGTGTTCAACAATTTGACAAGTTGTCTTAATCCAACTTATAGGTCGCCCCGTTTGGAACTTCGACTATAAAGCAACAACCCATTTGATTGCATACTCAAATAGCTGCGTTTAATCTCATATTTGGCGTGGTGACCGCTCTGATGCCAATTGCTACAATTCTTGGATAGAATGCTCCCTTGAAAACTGGCTTACAAAGGGAAGGTGCCCAAGTTCTTTATATTATTTTAATCGATGCGAGTATACTGTACGTTCTCTTTCTTCCTTTTACTACCTTAACTAAGAGAAACTATTGAGGAATTAATGCTCATTGCCTTACATGCTTAACTTGAGGATTTTGCAGTATAATGCATGGAGATTATCAGCTCAACAACTATGCACTATTTTTTGACATCCTATCTATGCATTTCTAAGTTATATACAATCTCATGCTGATTCAATATTCGATGTTATCTCATCTGTATGTTGTTTGTAACATCAATCAAGCACAGATGCACTAACTAATTTTTCCCCAGTTTGTCGGTTTTACTTATTTTCTTCCTCATAATGAAGGTCTATGGCTGGCAGTGAGACCGATATACAAAGTCACTCAATTGAAGAGGAAGTGGAATACGTGTCCCAAACATCGACTGGGCTGGACATCGATGCAGAGCTGGAGTGTCAAAGCCTGAAAGTTTCAGCTGCTGATAAGATCAGGGTTGATATTTTTTGTGAGAAAATGTGCTTAAGTGCAAAAGTTTCTCCTGTTGACGAGAATAGGGATGATATTGTTGGTAAGCAAGTGTGTAAGAGCTCAAAAAAATCTGTTTATAAAAATGGGATGGACGTGAATGGTGAACACAAGTGCCAGAGCCCAGAAGTTTCTTCTATTGACAAACCTGGGATGGATGCTAAATGTGAGCATAAGGGCCAAAGTCCGATAGTCTCCTCCAGGGACAACCAGGGGATGGATATGGATAGTAAGCTGGAATGCCACAGCCCTGATGATTCATTGGTAGTTGTATCATGTGGTAATTTTTCTGGAAAAGATGATGCTGACATATATGTTGTACCAGAACATGGCGTGGAGTTTGAATCAGAAGATCATGCATACAGGTGCTACAATAGATATGCTTCCCTGGAAGGTTTCAGCATTAGGAAAGATTTTATAAATAGAAGTAGGGTAAATGGTTTTGTTGTATCAAGACGGTACACTTGTTATAAGGAAGGTTATCGGCGTACCAAGCATGGCGATAATGTTAAGAAACCTCGAAAGGATACAAGAACTGGCTGCTTGGCACACATGACTATTGCCCGTCAACGAAATGGTCAGTATCGAGTCACCCATTTTGAAACAAAACACAATCATGAGTTTGCAACACCATTTACAGCTCATATGCTACCATCGCAGAGGATAACAACTTTTGAACAAGCTGTTGAATCTGAATTTTCTAATAACTCTGTGATGGATGGGGTACCGATACTGGGAATGGAGTTTGACTCGGAAGATCTTGCTTATGAGTTCTACAATGCATACGCTGGACAAGTGGGTTTTAGTGTGCGGAAGGATTATGTAAATAGGAGTAAGGTAGACGGTGCTGTGGCATCTAGAAGGTTTACTTGTTTTAGAGAAGGTTTTCGGCAAAAAGACAAACGGGGTTTAAATGTAAAGAGACCTCGAAAGGAAACAAGAATTGGTTGCTTGGCACAGTTGGTCATTGCACGTCAACCTGATGGTAAATATCGTATAACTCGTTTTGAAGAAAAACACAACCACGAGCTTGTTCCCTTTTGTCGAGTTCGCATATTACAATCACAAAAGAGGTCAACTGCAGTTCAAGATGTAGAGTCCATTGCAATAAATGGTTCTGGGATGCAGCCAAATTCAGCCTCTGATTTAATATTTCCGCCAGTTGGCGATGGGGAAAGTTTGGGTTATCGTCCTGTAAATGATAAATGTAATCTACCGGCAAAACGCATGAGAAATATGAGGCAGGGAGAATCAGAAAGTATTCTTCAGTATTTTCTAAACAAACAGCTAAAACACCCTTCTTTCTTTTATGCTGTACAACTTGATGCTGAGGATGAAATGACCAATGTATTTTGGGCTGATGAAAAGATGCTAGCAGACTATAGTGATTTTGGTGATGTGGTTTGCTTAGATACGACTTACAGGCTAAACAAAGCTTGCCGACCTTTTGCACTGTTCATTGGAGTGAATCATCATAAGCAGATGTTGGTCTTTGGTACGGCGCTTTTATATGATGAAACTGTTGAATCTTTTCAGTGGCTATTTCAAAAATTTCTCCATGCGGTGTCTGGAAAGAAGCCAAAGACAATCCTTACTGATCAAGATGCAGTAATGGCTGAAGCAATCAATTTGGTATTACCAGAAGCACACCATCAATTATGCCCATGGCATGTGTACCAAAATGCGCTTAAACATCTTAGTCAAGTAACTGTGGGCTTGGAGTCGTTTGCCAATGATTTAAGCAGTTGCATCTTTAGTCACGATGAGGAACAAGATTTCATTGATGCATGGAAGGCTATGCTAGACATGTATGGTCTTTGGGAAAACGAGTGGTTGCATCATATATTTGAAGAAAGAGAGAAATGGGCCATACCATATTCAAGAAATATTTTTTGTGCTGACGTAAAAAGTGCTCAGCTCTCTGAAAATCTTAGTACTAACTTGAGGAAGTACCTAAAGTCCAACTTAGATGTACTTCAGTTTTTCAAGCACTTTGGACGGGCGGTGAATAATTGGCGCTACAAAGAGATAGAAGCTAATTACGACATGAACCAATGCATGCCAAGACTGATGGGGGATGTGATTCTGTTGAAGCACGCAAGGGATGTTTACACACCAAAGATTTTTGAATTGTTTCAGCAAGAATATGAAAATTGTCTCAATGTTATTGTTAACCAACACACAAAAGGTCGGTCATTGTTCGAGTACAAGGTTAGCGTATATGGGCAAGTGCGAGAGCACACAGTTGTATTTAACTCCTCAGAAGACTCAATTGTCTGTAATTGTATGATGTTTCAGTCTGTTGGGATTTTGTGTAGCCATGCATTAAAGGTGCTTGATTATAGGAACATAAAAGTGGTTCCTACCCGATACATCTTGAAGAGGTGGACAAAAGATGCGAGAGTTTGAATTTGTCTAGACAATATTGGCCTCAGTTTGCAATAAGACTCCAGGTTATCTAATGGTAGTTATACATCTTAAACATTTTACATGAGTACAAGAACTTGGAATTGAGTAATCACGGAATCAATTCGCACTGAATTGTGGGAGATCAGTTAAGAAAATGGAGCTGTTCAGTAAGTGGTCTTGTACACTCTATTGGTCTCCCTGAATACCATGTTTATATGTATGATGGAGCTTGATAAATGCTGTTTCATCCTCCAATCTATTCTTTCTTTTGTTCCTCAAATGGCTAGCTTTATCAATTTCCACCAGAACACGGATTGGAGGTTGCCTTTGGACATGGATTCTCTTCCTCTTTTTGAGTGTTCTTTTCATGTCTCCATTTACTATATTCTGGTAGTTTAATTAGCATATCCATACTCTCAATTAGTTGCTCTTCGAAATATGAAGGAAAGAATTGATATAAATGTATGAAGGTTTTAGTTAGATTCCAGTCTGAACTCTCTCTTTTGTTTATGGGTCTGTAAATGTTGTTGAAGCCCTGTTTCATCAAGTTTTGTCGTTGAAAAGTCCAATCATGTTTCCTGTTTTCAAGTTTCATATGATTGTATGACAGGTTCTTTCATGAACAACCTGTGAATTTTGTTTTCTATTGGCATGCATTGTCACAAATGCAACTTCAAACCTCATCACTAGTTACTCTTAATTATTTGGCTGTTATTGATGTTTTCCTCTGAATTTTCACTACTATTCAGATTTGTTTGGATCTTGTGAGAGATGCTGTTTACTTAATTATAGCATTTCCATTCTAGACACTCACAAAAAACATGTGCAAACACATTTAATTAAAACCCAAATCCCTGAAGTTTCCTTGGTCTGAACTTTGAGGCTGTGTTTGGATCATGAATTTGTAGACAAATTTACCAAGGCAAAAGAAAATGATACGGAAATCAAAGAAACTAATTGACCAACTTTTTATCTTCGTATACTTTCTTTTAACCCTACTTAACAATCTCTTGTCCAAACGCAGCTTTATTTACAGCCGGCTTATGTTAATGGGCAAGTTGCTTTTCTCTTCCATTGGAATCTTGGCCTTAAAGCCATGTTTGATGCGTGGAGTTGAATTAGGAAGATAGAAGATATAAATAATATAGTCGATTTTACATTTTTTTAATAACGTGGGAAAGTAAGTTGGAATTATATATTTGGTATTATTACTTATATTATGTTTGGTTAAAGTGATAAAGAATGGTATAAAATAATTTTTTTTAAAAATTACCCATTGGAATAAATAAGGAAAATAATACCATGAGAGATATAGAATAAATTGTCCCCCTATTTTGAACATCTTTAGCCCTTTCTTCTATTTCAACTGAGCATGGGAGGAATAATGGCTTCAAAAGCTCATAAGCAATTTGGGATTCATAAAATTTGGATTTGACCGCCAAAAGTCTATAGGGATTTGCTGGTTCTTATTGGGGTAACGCGTGCCCCAAAACCTCAAGAGTCTGTAGTATTTGACGATCCAAAGTTCAAGACTTTGTCCCTGTCAAACATGGCATTTGTTTCTCATTCGAATTTCACACCAAAAAGGATCTTACTTAGCACAAATCACCCCTTAATACTAGAATAAATCATAATTACCCCTCAAATTTCTTGCAAACAATTTGACAGATTTCTTAATTCCTGTGACTTCACACATCCGCAAATGGTATGATACTGAGTGATGATACCATGGAACCAATAATTAACTACCCATTGATTACTCCACAAGGTATTAGAATAAAAGAAAGTTTACAATATTTCCTTGCCTATATTATGATACTGCTATTGATGGTAACCATCCCTCTGGTAACCTAAATTTGGAGTTCAGCCTTCATTTCATGTACTTACAAAGTATCAGTCTTCCCATCATCTGTTTTTGCTTGATCAATGCTGAATATTTGGAGACATGTTCTCACGGGTAATCATTTCAGGTGGTGAAGTGCGGGAGATTTGGGATCTGACTTTTCTTTCTAAAGATATTTTTGGGGCAACTGTTCTTCGATGAAGGTGTCTCGGGAGGTAGAGAGGTTATACCTTGCAATGTGCTGGAACTTGGCTTTCCTCTTCCGAGCTTCGATGACTGAGGATGTGTCAACGGAGTCTGCAAGATATGATGGGAAAAAGTCTTTGATTTTAAGTTATGTTTCCCTGTCATAAAAAAGTTTGCAAGATACATGTCAATCTATGTTTTGCTATCAAAAAAAGTCTATGATTTTAAGCTTGCAGCTGAAAGAATATAGGATGAAAATTAAAGGCTTGGTATGGAATTTATATGCAGCACTTCACTGAATGGAATCAATGAACATGAGCAATGCAGATAATATATTGATCTCCGCTAATGTTGGTCTGCAGTACATTGCAGAAAGAGATACCTTTACATTCTTTATCTGATCTTTTGATGTTTCTTTATCCTTATAAAAATCAGGTAGTGGCCGGGCGGCTTTGGCTCAAATTTCTAAGTTCTGTTTTTGTTTTCTCCTGCACAAGTGAAAAAATATCCAGTGTAATGCAGATTGAGCCTAGTTATGGTCTAGATTGACAAAATCAAATTGGGTTTTATTGCTAAATGTTTTTCGAAAGGATAACCTTCCCATTGAAGCCACATGACTTGGAAACAATGTCAATACTTGATCAAGTTACATTGCCATTCC
>JAOTRH010000001.1:26674090-26686058 GCA_034768845.1 Heliamphora exappendiculata
AATTGAAAAATGAGTTGAGTTAGAAAAATTAGTTAATTTTCAGTTTCCAACTAAATCGTTTGTCTTTTAATGAGTTTTGACGAATTTTAATATTTGCGTCCAAAAATATTCTCTAAACAGAAAAATGTGTCTGCCTAAATAAATTGCATGATATTATATAAATTAATATTTGTAAAATTAATACCTGAAATCAAAAAATATATAATATTTTTCATAAATAAAGTGATAAGTCAAAATGATCATGTGATTAATGTGTATCATAGAATTAAGAAAATTAAATGCAAAATACATTACCAATTTCTATATAAAGTAATACATCCTAAAATTATGACATTTAAAATAAAAATAAGGCACAAATTGATAAAGGATATGTTAGACCAAAAAATTAAAGAATTTAAATAAAAGAACTAAATCTAATACAAAAAAATAAATAGAACTAAAATTTTTACATACTTTTAAAATATGACTAAAATTCAATTAATTCTAATAATTATTATATTTATAAAAAATTATGTAAAAAAAAGCTAAATCTTGACTTAAAAAATGAGAATTTTTTAATTTTTAAAATTTTTAAATCTTTAAATAAAAAAATTTTAAAAAAAATAAAAAAAATTAACTTTAAACTGGTTGGCAAACTAGGGCTAAGTAGAAAAATCGTTACAACAATGGAAGGGTGGTGTGTAAGCGACGTTATTAGGCTTGGCCAACACGTACCACCATTTGACCAATCCATCCAACACCTTGCTTCCCAAGTTTTCCCGATTAATTTATTAGTCTCTTTTAGTAATAGATTTGATCCCTTCAGTTTGGCCAATTTTAAATTTAAAATAGACTTCACTTTAATAATACAATTTGTTTATTTTATAATTCTTAATATATAAATTATTTATATAAAAAATTAAATTAATTAAATATTATTAAATATCTAAATAAATTATATTTTTATTAAACATAGTGAACAATGACGGAACTTTATTATTTTTTAAATCATGTTATCCACTATTTATTGAATGATAAATAATATAATAATAAAAAAATTAATATTTATAAATTTTTACAAATATTAATATTTTTACACAAATTTTTAAATATTTTTTACTTGTTATTTATCATTTAATAAATAATTGTTAGCATAATTCTTATTTCTTAAACACAAATATAATTTATTCATGTAATTAATAATATATAATTAATTTATTTTTTAGAACAATATTTTAAATATTAAAAATAATAAAATAAAAGACACACACACCATCCTCATTTTACACCCAAAATTAGCCTAACTTGTCCGATACTCCTTGGCATTTAGCCATCGTATTCTCTCTCTCTCTCTCTCTCTCTCTCTCTCTCTATATATATATATATATATATATATATATACACACACACAAAAGAGAAACACCTAAAACTACTTTTATTCTGTCCCTCCCGTTTAGCAAGAGAGAGAGATGAAGAGAGAGAGTCTGCAACACGGTATGGTTCGGACCTTCCCAACGCCGTGGAACCGGAGCCCCGATTCCAAACCCAACAGCTTCGATTCGCCGCCGACGGCCGGGTTGTTCACCAAGGTCTCACCCAAGCCCACCAGCCACTCCAAGTTCACGGACAAGTGGGAGTGTCACACCCACCCGACTTCCAAGTCCAAGGGCAAGGCCAAGGGCGCCCAGAAGCTCCGGTCCTGCGACGTCGTCTCCAATTCTAGGTTGCTAACTTGTCGGGTTGTGGATGCTAATAAGCCCGGGTTGAAGTTCGCCGGGTCTTCGGGCAGCGGGATCTTGGATCATTTGGCCAGCGATTATTCTTACATGGATGATTATGATTATGATTATTATTACGATTGTGTGGGTGAGGTTCATGCGGCGTCATGTGACGGGGCGGCTCATCTTCATTCTGTAGGATTTGAAATTGCATCAGGAGCCGTTGAAATTAGGGTGGATGAAGAAAACGAGGATGCAAGCTTCTATGATGTAGCACTTGTGTGGGACCGGGCAGATGAAGATGAAGACGAAGACGAAGATTGGTGTTTGGTAGCACAAATGTAGTTGATTATTTCCGTACATCTCGTGGTTAAAATTTTAAATTAGGTTTGATTGATCAAATAAAAAAATAATAAAAAATGTATAATTCTACTTATCATAAGTAATTTTATAAGATTAGTAATAAATGAATTAATAATATTATATTTTTTAAAATATTATATATTTTACATTTTATGAAATTAATAATCTAATTGATAAATAATCATCTTACTAACCGTTGAATTTAAATAAAATATATATAATTTTATGAGATATATAATTTAATTTTATATTTAATTCGGTCAATTAAACATGTTTTCATTGCATTTGTTTTAATGAATAAAACCATAACAATACCAAACAAACAAACAAGGACCAATGTTTCTCATGACAAACCCAAACCCAACAAACATATAATTAATGAGTAACTTATATAATGTATAAGACTAAATATAGTCTGTATTCTATATTGTCATATTATTCAATGTATAAGTTACATTAGCTCAAATACCATATAACAAAAGTATTCTAAATATTGTATAAAAAGGTAGATATTTATGTCCATATCACGTTTTATAGAATTCAATATCCGAACCCCAAATATACCCAAAGGCGTTGGGTTTTGTTTTCTTTACAATTCCTGCTACCAGGTTCAAATATCAATAAATGAAACTATGATGCTTACTGATCATGATGATGTTCAACAACTTATAACTTTCAGCAATCAGCATATATTAAGCCCCCACAAAGAGGCAGATAAAATAAATTCTACAATATTTTCATGAGGGAAGCCCTCTCTCTCTTGCATTCTCAGTTTGCAGTAAAGACTCCAAACTGAAAATGCCCTCTCTCCAACATGTCATGTACTTGTCAAAACCAATTCGTAGTTTTCTCCATAAACAAACTAATATCTGCAAATTCATTCACTCCCAATCAACTCAACTGCACTCACTGCTTTTGCTGATCAATCTGAATATTGGGAGATGTATTCTCATGGGTGATCATTTCGGAAAGCGTAGTGAGAGGATTTGGGATCCAACTCCTCTCTTGCAGAACTTTCTTGGTGGTGTGCGTCTCTGGAGGTAGAGAAATCATACCTGGCCATGCGCTGAAACTTGGCTTGATCCTTCCTAGATTGGGCAACTGAGGTTTTGTTAATGAAGTCTGCAAGATAAATGGGTAAAAAAGTCATGTTCAACGTTATGTTCCCTAGCAAAAACTAAGACAAAATCATATTCTCATTGAGACTCCGTTCGTTTCAACGTAAAACATTTTACCTACTTTTCATTATACGTTGGGATAAAAAAATAGAAAATATTTTCCAGTAAAATATTTTACATTATATCATAAGACCAAAATTGATTTTACATAAAAAAATAATAATAATAAGTCATTTTTTGTGTTAGTAGCAAGCAGGGGCAATGGTGGCAGTGGCAGCAGCAGTGGTGGTGGTGGAGCAGGTGGAAATGGTGGTGGTAGTGGTGGGATAGTGACAGTAGTAGTGGCAGTGGTGGTGAAGTGGCGGTGGGGCGACCACACCTTTTTGCTTGTTTTAGAGCCGTTTTGGCAGAGCTGATAGGAGTGATGGTAGAGGTGGCGACAATGGTGGTGCAGCAGTGTTGGGGGTAGTAGCAGTGCTGGTGCTGTGGTGCTGGGTGGTGATGGTGGAGGTGCTCGTGTTGATGGTGGGGAACGGTGGTGGGAATGATTGGGATAGCAGTGGGGAATGGTGGTGGGAGTGATTGGGATAGTGGTAGCGTTCAAATGTATTATAGTAGCGTATTTTGATTAAAAAGTTTTTTTTTTGTCTTGAAAAATATTGTTTAAGGGCCAACAAAACACCGAAAAACAAAAGAAAAAAATTACAAAATAATTTCACATAAAAAGTATTTTTCATAGTAAACATTTTACTTTGAAACGAACATAGCTTAAATCGAAAAAGAGAACATGTTATGGGGTAGTATTGCAGACAGTGTACAGTGTAATGATCTCTGCTAATTCAACAGCAGACCAAACAGCCCTATGAGGCAACATCATACGAAGAGATACCCTTACATTCTTTATCTTATTTTTTGGTGTTTCCCTTTCGTTGTAAAAATCAGGTAGTGGCCGGGCCTTGAAGCAGAGGCTTTGACGCAATTTCCTGATTTCTGTTTCTGCCTTCTCCTGCACGAGTGAAGAAAAGGTTGATGTTGTTATAAATTGATCCTAGTAATGGTTCGGGTTTAAATAATCACATTTGTTTTAATTTCTGTTCCCTCTTTAAGAGGACATTGAAGCCAGATGACTCTAAAGCTATGGCAATAAGTGATGAGCAACTACATTGTGCCATGCACACTCAGAATAGTTTAAATTGAGCTGTTCGTTTTAGAGTTTAAACTTGCTAAATAGTATCGTTTCATTTTTCTTTTTCTTTTTGGTAGATTTTATTACAAACAAAAAAAAAGTCTAATTTTAAACCATGCTGTTTCTGCAAATTTAATTTGAATAGTTAAATTTTAGAGTTGTAGATATATACTTGCTAAATAGTATCGTTTCATTTTTCTTTTTCTTTTTGGTAGATTTTATTACCAAAAAAAAAGAGTCTAATTTTAAGCCATGCTGTTTCTGCAAATTTAATTTGAATAGTTAATATGGAATCCAGAAGAAATTCTGGAAAAAGTGGGGAAGAAGGGAGGGATTGGAGGGGTTTTGAACAAATCCCATAAGTTGTATAAGTTGTATTGTAGGAGTCATGCGTGTCCGTTAGCCCCAATGGGTGTGATGAAGATGAATACATATCACCATTGAAAACAAAGCCTGGAAATGAAATCCTGACCTTTAATCTTGACTGCTGTTGCTGCACTTTTTGTGTCTCCTTGGCACTGAATTTTTCTTCAAGATTCTAAAAGAACAGAAATGAGGAGAAGTAAGACAGCAGATACCTTTATCGAGCATAACTTTAGCCCTGGAGACAAATTTGAATGAAGGAAAGAGGAAAAGCAACTGAGCCAAGGCTTGCTTGCCTGTTTTCTTCTTGCAGCTCTTTCCTCTGTCCTGAAGCAAAATGGAGCAGATGAAGATGGAGACTGTAATTTGTTTTTGCAGGCATTTAAGGACTTGGAACTTCTGGCGCACACATGAAATTGTTAGAGGGATTTTAGAGGCTCTCCTAGGTGAATGGCACAGATACAGCTCCATAGGACTTGTGTCTTCAATTTCAACATGAAAAATCTTCATTTCATTTGCATATTTTCAGGACAATCAGATAGGCTGAAGTGAACTTTCACCCACAACATAGCACTCAAAACTACTAATGAATTTAGCAAATTTATGTCAAGCCCTCAAGTAAACATTTAAAGAGAAGAATCAGATGATTTGTTTCTTTGATTTTGAAATTTTATCAGAGATTGTAATCTATCTTCAAAGTTAATAAAAATCAATTTGTTCCTTCAATTTTCTATGTTGAATATTTGAGCACAAAATTTGTTATTTACATCAGTTATAGATTAACAATACTGGGTGGTCTGTCATTTACATTCTGGTGTCCTTAAATAAGATGATAAAAAATGAGGAGAAATATTGCTTTGTAATCTATATACCCAGGGCATCATGCTCGATATAATTTCTTTGTGCATTGCCTTTCTAACTACCAATAATTTAGGTCACAATTTACTTACACTGCTGATAGGATTTTCCATTTTGGGCCAGTTGTTTTGCTTCCAGAAGGTGAGGGATGCATTGGTGTTTTAGGCCTATAATTTGCAGATAAGACAATATCAAAAATATTAATAGAGCTCAATTGATTTGCATCAATGGTAATACATCTGAAAACTTCTATTGTTCCTCTGCTTTTATTTTTACCACAAAAAAAAAAGGAAAGAAAGAATAAGTACCTTTTATTTTCTGAACAAGGGGTTGCTGAAGGATTCTTTAATACTCCATTCGCATAAGCCTGCAGGTAAAGCATGAAACCAATCTTAGCAATGCATAAATAAATCCATACTACAAATGAGAGAATTTAGAAAATGGTATTGAGAAGCACCATTGTTGGAGTCCTTAGAGGAGTTTTGCAATCTTTAGATGCCCTGTTAGAGCTAGGAGCGACTCTTGAACTTTCAGCTTTTCGAACAATCCATGTTGTTGATTTATCTGGTTCTTTGGCAGGAGTAGAATAAATTAATGTATGCAGCGATCTTGAAGTTGATCTCTTTCTATTCATCAAGCCTATTGGGGACTTCTTCCCGGTAATTGGGGTGGCATCATTTTCCTTCCTGGGATGAACAAAAGCTGTGGATTTGGCAGGTGAAGATGGGACTTTAGGTGGTCTGGGGTGAACTGAAGATATCGAAGATGGAAATGCAGGTTTCTTCTCGCTTGGAGGCGATGGGGCCTCCTGACTAGACTTGAAACCCTGCCATGTAATCGACAAAAACAATTAGCATTACAGCTGAAAGAAAAGAAAAACAGTTTGGACACATAAAACCAATCACAAGCTGCACAGAAAAAAATGCATTTTTTTTTCTGTACAGTTTGTTGTGGGTTCCACATGCAACGAATGGTTAAAAAGCACTTTTTGTGATTAGTCTGTGGTGATTGGTTGTGTTTATACATAATAATGCTTGAAAGAAGAAAGATTGATCATGGACATCAAAATCAAACCATCACCTCCAACAAAGGTTTCTCCATTAGAGGGGATTCACCAGGCCCCATCTCAGACCCCTTATTCTGATACACAACATTCTCAAGCTTGTTTAATGACTCATCCTTCATTGGATTCTCCACTATAACCTCATGTTCTGTGAACGAGTCAGCTTCTTTCACCTCACCAATCTCCGGTCCATCCAGTTCAGCAGTAGAATTGTTGCCATTGAAATTAACAATGGAATCAATCTCTGCACCTACGTTCTTTTCCTTGGGCTGTTCACCAACAGGCCCTTGGGAATTGGTAAGAGGAACTTGTGAATCATGGGTGGAAATATAACAATCTTGGCCTTCAAGTTGTGGCTCAGGGTTGGTGTTGGCGGCATTTGCTTGCTCAAGCAGGGCTTCTGCCTTCTTCTTAGCAGCAATTCTCTTGTAATGAGCTTCAAAGAAAGCTTTCTTCTGTGCCACCGATCCTGGCTGGGCATACCTCTCGGCCTCTTCGACGTAGCGCTTGTGCGAGAAGCTTGACCATTTTTCCCAAGATAAGGACTCTGACATGAACCTCCCAAAAGAGATCGACTCTCCAAGAGCATGTGTGGGTGGGTTTCCCTGTAAGAGACACATTTCCAGTCAAAACTACCCAGTAATTCGGATCTGCAACGTTATAAAGCCCAAACCCAGTTCGGATTCGTTCAATTTCACCCTTTCAAAATCTTGTCCAAAGAAAAACGGAAAAATCTTTTGACAATCAATGAAATCTAGAACAAAGAAAAGAGGAGAAAACTGAAGTTGAGGACTAGGGTGGTTCTTTTTCTTTAATTTTTTTAATAACCGAATGTTCAGGTCAGTTTGTACACATTTAGATTAATCCTGAAATTAACAGCTGGGAAACTTTCACCAGTCCTCAGAACTCAAATTGGTAACTATTCGAGAGCAAATTTAAAATCTGACGCTCTAGGTTAGATTTGGGTAGGTTGAGAAGCTAGAGCTGGTGAAAATTTCAAAACCCATTACCTATTTGACAATCGATCAAACCCAGAACGAAGGAAAGAGGAGAAAACTAAAGCATAGAATTTGGTAGCTTTTTCCGCAGGAAAACCTTCAGTTGTTCTAAGAACTCGAAGTGGCGATCATTATAGAGAAAATTCAAGATCTTAGCCACTTAACCGCTCTGGATTAGACTTGGGTAGGTTGTGAGAAGCTAGAGCAGGTGAAAATTACAAAACCCATTACATATTTAACCGAATTAACAGAAACCAACTATTATATATAGAGATGGGTGAGAAGTGGTTTAGTCGAGACTGACCTGCTTGGCTTCATTGGACATGGAAGAAGCAAAAGAGAATGTATGATGCACAAGACAAGCTGATTCCGCCATGCCTTCGCTGTACGAGAAGCTCAGAAAATCCGACATTCCGCTCTTGTTTATGTTCTCTCTCGCTCGACGCTTCCAAATTTGAAATTCAAATTGAGAAACTTTTTGCGCAAAAGGTGGCCAGGCCAGGCCAGACGTGGGGGAGAAAAGAAGAGCGCAGTACAACTTTTTTTATTTGGAGGCGGTGGGCTCTCTCTCTCTCTCTCTCTCTCTCTCTCTCTCTCCAACGTCCAAATTTTTGAATTTATTCTGTTTGGTTGGGTGATTTGAAATCTTCTTCAGCACAAAGAAATAGAGAAAACTAAGGTAAATTAATGGTAACCACCTTTTCATTCGATAACGGATAGTAGATTCATAATAATACATAAATATATGTATAAACGGTATGTTTGAGATTCTAATGAGAAGATAATGAAAATTGAATACCTATGCAATTCAATTCAGCATCATAACGGGTTGGGATGAACCCAGTTTTTTAATTTAGAGAGAGTGAACATATACACTAACAAGTTTTTTTTTTTAATGTATGCACTATAATATTAATTTATATAAGCATAAAAGGAGAAAAATAACATCCATACATATATAAATAAGTATATTTTATTCTATTCAATAAAAAGAAAAAAATAGCAATTTTAAATAAATTAATTTACTTAAAATGAGGTAGTTTGAGTTGTATTTGATGCTCCGTCACGTCATTAAAAGCATGTATAAAAGAATTCTTACTAAAATTCCTAGTAATATTTTTTTCAATAAAAGTAATTAAATAACTTGCTAGAAAATCATTATCTATCTTATTGTGTGAAGAATAGAAGGCTGGGTAACAACAAAAATCTTAATAACTTATTTGGCTTTAGCTTAATTTAATTAGGTTATAATTAATTGCATATGATACTAGGGCCTATTATTAAAAAAGATGAGTTTATATCTTGTTTAATTTAATAAATCTGTGTGTACATTAATATAAAAAATGACTAGTTATTATCTTTTTAGAAGAAAAAAAACTAGGAGCGGTGAATTTAAATAATTTGAACAAAATTAAAGGTTCATACAATATCATAAGATTGCTTTTTAAAATTGTAAGGGCGGCGATCGCCACCACTTGTCCTCCCCTCAATTCATCCTTGATCATACCGTATTTGCTTCTTGCTACTAATTTTTAATTTTCTGCTATTAATTTTAATTATAGATTATAATTTTTTTTAAACATTTACAATTTTTACTATAACTTTTAACTACATTTTTTTTCTATTTCAATTATAAATTCTAATTTTTATTAAACATTCACAACTTATACTACAAGTTTCAATCTATAAGCTACTAATAATAACATTTGCAAGCACCCCCATTATATAGAAGCTAACGTGCTCTGAGCTTATTCACAACAAAATATACTGTGAATCTAAAATTAATTTATTTAATATCTTAAAATTTAATCAAAATCGTTCATTATGTTGACCTTATTGAGTAGGTAATTCCTATAAAAATTCATATCAATCGGATATCATTTTAAATCTGACCATGGTACGTTTGTTTTACAAAATTAATTAGTTTATAATATTTTGTTAATAAATTGTCAAATAAATGTATATGCATCATATGACTATTAATATTCGATTGACTTGATTTTTTTACAGAGATTACTTACTCGACGAGTTAAACATAATAACGGTTCCAATTAAAATTTGGGATCCCAAATCAAATGATTTTAGACTCACAACCTCTCCTGATGTGAATAGTAGTAGTTCACGGCAGGAACTCAGCTCCCATTGTATAGAAGAAAATTAAGAAAATATCATATCATATTCCATGTTTGAGATTAATTCATTCATTGAGATTAATGGACCCCCAGCTGAGTACACTGTTTAAGTGATAATATAATAATTGATAGACACAAATTTGTCAAAATACTCTTATTTCTATCTTAACTTATAGAATATTATTTTTTATTGAAAAAAAAGGATTAAAAGTTATTTAAGTAAAATTAAAATCTTATATGATGAGTAAGTTTTTTATACAATCTTCAATTTGGTACAAGATTATACAGTATTCATTAAATAAAGCTAATGTGATCGAATTCTACATTCGGTTCACGGCATTCGTCGTTTAAGTTGCAATAGTATGGGAAGTAAAAAAAATCACTCAAAATACTTGTTGGGTGTGTGTGTCTTTGTGTTTTGTAAACTCATATAAATAAAATTTTATTTATATGTATTTAGATTGGGTTAAAGTCATAAATTTATAAAAAAATCTCATATATTAGACTAGAGTTTTAGGATTTGTCAATAAATAAAAATATATAATTCTAATTATTATGTAGAAAATTGAATTCAATAAGTAAAAATATAGGGAGAGAGGAAAAAATACTAAGGTTACGCGAATAATTTTTTAGCAGAGAAACGGAGTTTATTTCAAAGCTTAGATTATAGGTGTCGAGTTTTATAATATTTTTAGTCTCATAATTTGTACATTCTATGATTATAGTGAATTATTTCTTTCATCAATGAACTTAAACAAATTATGCCAAACTGCATATATTGTTACATAATTTTTTATTTGATATGCACATCACTATGTTTCCGTTAACGTTTGAAGATTTGCGTGATTTAATCTAAACTATCTAAACTATACTCTATAAGGTACATATATTATTATATATAATTTAATCTTTTTTAACAAAACCTTAGACATATCCAAAATGTACTAATATCTATAAAAGTATTATATTCACTTTTAAAAACATCTTAACACTAATTTTTTATTTAATTATTATCGTCGCCCATCACATGGTAATTAGCAATGCCGTAAAACAATGGGAGCAAAAAGATATTTGCAGGATCAACATTCTGAGTAATTATTCAATGGTTTCATAGTGTCATATGACATTACTTATATAGTAATTCCATCTAATAATGTAATAAAAAATATTTTAAATAAAATAATATAAATTCTCTATTATTTGGTAAGTAAAAGACAAAAATAACCCACATAATGTGTTTCAAATATTTTTATTTATTAAAGATATAATAATACTATTAACTCATAAACAAAATTCAAAAAAATACTCAAAAAGTAATTTAAATAGTTAAAATTTATTAAAATGTATTCTACAGTATATTTCGTATCTTATTAAATATGAATCTTAACTATTCAAATTATTTTTTAAGTATTTTTTTGAATTTTGTTTTTAAATTGATAGCATTACTATTAAAAATATTATATATGATCACCTATGTAATACTTTAAAAGTATGTAATAATTTGCCCAACATTTAATATCACAAACGAGGTTGAGATTTCCCAAGTTCTGGAAACCTAGTAAATGTTTGTTGAAAGGGTGGAGGTTGGAGACATATAAGGCTGAACGGCCAGTTGTTGAAACATCACAAAGTCGCCACCCATACCCCCTATACACTGAGCGATAACTCGGCCCCGGTAATTATTAAGTGCTTCTCAAGTATTATGTAATAAGTTTATATAGTATTTTATTTAATATAATATAATACATTTTATAGTAAAGATATAATGACTCACATTTATTATATGGTTAAAAAGCAAATATTAACCCATATTATTTAGGTTTGTAATTATTTATTTATCGAAAGAACAGCATAGCAATACATACATGATACACCGAGAGTACCTAATAATTTTTCAATGATAAAAAAATTAGTTTATTGCGCAATAAATAATAGGAATATTTTTTTACTAAGATCCTAAAAATAAGAATCTTAAAAGGATTAATTTCAAGATTATTTTTATTTAAATTGAAGTTTTATTATGTTTAATTATTTTATGTATATCTTTTCACATTCAAATTCTTTACCCACTTAGACATTCAGCAATGCTGACGTGGTGAGTTTGTTTTATTTTTTATTACAAATCTTTAATATTTATATCTTTTAGTATAAATTTATTTTTATTTTTTTAATTATTTTTAGAATGTAATT
>JAOTRH010000001.1:26700219-26716786 GCA_034768845.1 Heliamphora exappendiculata
CACTACTTCTAAAAACACTCAAGTCTAGATTTCAAATGACTCGCCATATCTATGACTTGGAAATACTTTGGAGAGGAACAAATCGAGTCACGAGTTTCTGGATATGGAGCCCATTAGTTAAATAATAGTAAAGCTCTAGTACCTTCTCCTCTCGAGCCACTCGAGTTACTCAAGTAACTCGAGCTGCTCCGGTAAATTAAGCCAAGATAAGTCGATTGCCCTCTCGAGTTGATGAAATAGGCTTTTAATTTCAGCAATGACGTAAGTATAGAATCTACTCGAACTGGTGGAAAATTGAGCTACTAGAATCTCTAGTAATGTGACTAGCTGATATTACCAACCTTGCCATCAGAACAGAGAGGGTATATTGCTCTAGATACTTGCCTCATAGAGATTGGAACTCAACCTACTCGAGTAATTGGCATTCGAGCTGCTGGGATCTCTAGTAGATCGAGTACTTAATACTGTTACTCATTTTTTTTCAATAATATGAAAAGATGACGCTATAACTAAAACAAGCAGAAGAATGGATATTGGAACTATGTGATTTAATGAGGAGCTGAGCTACTAGTACCCCCAGTAGCTCGAGTAAATAATATTATTCAACGCACAGAAGCATAAGAGGATTCAGATTTGACCAACTCGGATGATTGGGAGTTCGAGCTACTGGGATCTGCAGTAGCTTGGTTACAATGTTCCCACTCAACACTTGACCTTTATCTTTCTTATGAAGTTGCTCTATAGCACAGACTATGAAGCATAACTTTGATTACGAATGAAGACATTCCATAGCACAGATTATGACAGTAACTTTAACTACTTAACTATATTGCCATGGCACAGACCATGAAGACAACACAGACTGTGAATGTAACTCTGACTACTTAATCGTGATGGCATAGCACAGACTATATGGCTCAGTATAGATTGAATAGCCAAGATATAGCACATACTATATTACTATAGATTCCTTTGATAATCGAAAGAATGTTCCAAAGGCAATGAAACCAATGGTAGTACAATTTTATACGAAACGTTAGGAGACATATGGCTTGGTGGATGAAGAAATGATTTGTTATGCCAAAAACTCACCCACTCGAGTCACTCA
The DNA here is from genome assembly GCA_034768845.1 of Heliamphora exappendiculata. Classification (NCBI taxonomy): domain Eukaryota; kingdom Viridiplantae; phylum Streptophyta; class Magnoliopsida; order Ericales; family Sarraceniaceae; genus Heliamphora; species Heliamphora exappendiculata. Next base: position 26,701,328 of record JAOTRH010000001.1, read on the forward strand.
AGTGACTCATTAACTCGCATAGTTCCAATATCCATTCTTCCGTTTGTTTTAGTCAAGGAGTCATCTTTCTGTATTATTGAAAAAAAAAGAGTAGCAGTATTAAGTATTTGAGCTACTGGGGATCCCAGTGGCTCAATTTTCCACCAGTCCGAGTAGATTCTATACTAATGTCGTTGTTGAAATTAAAAGCCCATTTTATCAACACGGGAGGGTAATCAACTTATCTTGGCTTGATTTACCCGAGCATCATCTTTGAGGGGAATAGATATTGGAGCTTTACTTTTACTTCACTAATGGGATCCATACCCAGAAACTCGTTACTTAATTTCCTCCTCTCCAAAGTATTCCCAAGTCATGGATATGACAAGTCATTTGGAATCTAGATTCGAGTGTTTTTGAAAGTAGTGATTAATACCCTTTTTACACATTTTGGGTTGTTTTCTTTCTCTTTTTCGATTTTTGAAAAATTTTTATGAAATATTTTTCGCTTAGCTATCTTCTTGCTCGATCAATCTAAACGGTTGACATGCACCTTACTGCTATTATTTTACACTAGGCATCTACAAGATTAATTGACTCACACATCGTTGATTCGTTAGGAGATCAATCCCGTTTCCGTCGTTCATTTGCGGGGCTCAATTAGAATCATGACAAAGCCTCATATTTTATTAAAATTAATTAAAAATTAAAAATTAATCCGAAAAAATCAAGCAGCACCCCAAAACTTTATAGCTAATTGTATATTAAATAATGAATCCAAAATGATGTCAACGGTGACAACTTTTGTAAGCCGTCCAATGACGAATGGCACATTTATTCCCTGGGTTCCACCACGTGTCTCCCACCATCTCATTACCAACTCTTATTTTTAGTCTTTACCAAATTCATTTTTATATGAAAAGTAGAGTCAGCAATAGGAATATTGTTGATCCTATATTCCCATTATCCATACACGTTAAAATAATGAATAATTTAAGTGCATGTAAGTTTATTTTGAGCACCGTTTCTTTAATTAATTGGTTATTAAAGATGAGTTATACATAATAAGTGGTATTTGGCATTGTTAAAATTAATAATTTATATATTATAATTTATAACAAAAATTGTGAATATTTTATAAAGATTATAACTTGTAATTAAAACGAAAAGAAAAAATAATTATAATTTGTAGTAGAAGTTGCAGGTATTTAAAAAGACTTTAACTTATATCTAAAGTTAGTAATAAAAAATTAAAAACTATCAATAATAACTTTACCAAACACCCTCGTAGTCTAATTAGTATCTGTTTGGTCTATTTTTTTTAAAAAAATTCTATTTAAATTTTTTTTAAAAAGTTTATTTGTTTGGCCTCCACTATAATTAGACTGTGTTTAGCCTGGCTTAAAAGTCAAGTTTTTTGACTTTTTCTACAAAAAAAAAGTCACTTAATTTGTCTTAACTTGGCTTTTTAATTTTTTTTTCTCACAAAAAAATCATGATTTGATATTTATTTTTTCACAAAAAAACTAAAAAACTTAAAAGCTACTAAAAAACTTAGTCCAAACACATGCTTAATTAGCTTTTTCTTTTTACATATTTTTATATTTATATTTTTACAAAAAATTAAAAAAATTAAAAAATTTATAAAAAAATTCTAATTCAAACGCAAGCTTAGCATAAACCTTATCATAATTTCTACTTAAAACTATAATAGTATCTTTTCAAGTATAATTTATAATTTTATAAATCCAACTAAACCAAAAACCATGTCAGAATCGTCTAAGCGAAATTTGGATTTTAGTTATGATTAGTGTAAAGCAGGTGGTGCCCTTTTAGGATTCTTGCTGCCGCCTGCCTGTCACTTTTACCGTGGCTCTGTTTGCTATAATTATTTATTTATTTATTTTATTTTATTTATTATCATTTTTTATTGAAATAATTAAAAATAAAAATAATAAATATTAATTCAAAAATTCAAAAAACACAAAAATAAATAAAATTTAGGGAATTTAGCCCAAACAGGACCAATATTATTGGATTAGGAGTGGATTAGGAAGTGGCAATTAATAGCAATTAATAACCTAACCCACCCCCAAACTTGTTAAAATATTATAATTTAAATTTTAAATATTCTTTATAATCAAATTCTATATCTATTTTGTAATTTCATATATCTATAAATATAGAGCTCTCTTTTTTTGTTTCCTAAGAGAGAAAATATTCTATTCATAATTTTGTGATTAGTATCTTCAACATGGTATCAGAGTTATTCAATGTAAATACATCTTCTTCTTCAACAACCACAATGCAATCTCAAACAGTTACTTCTGTTCAACCCATTTCTCTCAACAATGCTCATCACTTCATCTCCATCAAGTTCACTTTCAAAAAAAATTTCTATTAAAAAACTCAACTGTCCCCATATTTTCATGGTCAAATTCTTTTTAATTTTGTTGATGGCACCTTCTCATGCCCACCCTCCACCACCTTACAGAATGGCATTTCCACACCTAATTCGGCTCATACTGCTTAGATAGATCAAGATCAACTCATACACCTTACAGAATGGCGTTTCAAAAAATTTCTCTATTGAAAAACTCAACTATCTCCATATCTTCATGGTCAAAATCTTCTTGATTTTGTTGATGGCACCTTCTCATGCCCACCCTCCACCACCTTACAAAATGGCGTTTTCACACCTAATTCGGCTCATACTGCTTGGATAGATCAAGATCAACTCATCACGAGTCTTTTGATCTCCGCTCTTTTTGATGAAATATTATCACTTGCTGTTGGCCTTACCACTTCTCGTGAGATATGGGTTACCATTGAAACATCTCTTGTTTTAGCATCTCAGACCCGGATTCTTCAACTCCATTGGCATCTTCAAAGTTTGCAACAGAAGGGTCGTTTCGTTACCACGTTTCTTCATGAAGCCAAAACCATTGCTGATGAACTCACTGCTGTTGGGAAGCCTCTCTCTCTAGCCGAATTCAATCTCTATATCTTTAAAGGTCTTCAACCTGAATTCCGTGATCTTGTTACTACGCTTGCTGCTCGTTCGGATCCAGTATCATTCTCCGAACTTCATAGCCTCTTACTCAGTCGTGAGTTTCTCCACAAAGATGCTTTATCTATGCTTTCAATATCCTCATCTTCGGCTCCTCCTCAAGCCAACTTTACTCAGACCACAGCCCGTCCTCGTGATAATCAGTCAGGTAACAATCGGGGCTCTTCTAGCTCTTCTCGCTCTCGCGGTCATGGTCGTCACAACCATCATGGTCGTGGTCGCAATCACTCCAATTATGCTGGCATTCTGCCTCTCCCATCATCTGATACTCGAGCTCGCTGTCAAATATGTGGTCTAACCAACCATACTGCTGCTCACTGCTACCTTCGGTTTAACCAACATGTCAATCCCAGTGCTCATCTCACTACTTATGGCTCTCCACCACCTGCTTCAATGGATTGGTTTCCTGATATTGGTGCTCTACATCATGTTACTCCAGATATTGCCAGTCTCTCCAATGTAGAAGACTATCATGGGAACTCTTACCTGCGCGTCGGTAGTGGTCATGGTATTTCCATTTCACACATTAGTTCTTCTGTTCTTAGCTCTCCCACCCCTTCCTTTTCACTTCCTACTGTTCTTCATGTCCCCTCTTTTACTAAATCCTTGCTTTTTGTTCATCAGTTTACCAAAGATAATAATGTTTTCTTTGAATTTCACCCATCTCATTTTCTTGTTAAGGATCAAGCTTCCAAGAAAATACTTCTTCAAGGCAAGAATGAAGATGGCCTCTACAAGCTTCAATCATCGATCTCCTCTTCTCTGGCACTGCCCTCCGAATGTGTCCCTCTTCATCACTGGCATCATCGTCTCGATCATCCTCATGCAAGTGTCCTTCGTCAAGTCGTCAAAGCTCATGCTCTCCCTTTTTCTTCCCCAAAGTCGTGTCCCGGAACCATTTGTCACGCCTGTCAACTTGGAAAATCCTCCCGACTTTCCCAGCGTTGTACTGAGAATGAAATTTTAGATCCTTTCGATTTAATTTTCAGTGATGTATGGGGGCCTTCCCCGATTTCGTCTACTGATGATCATAAATACTTTGTAATCTTTATGGATGCTTCAACAAAGTATATTTGGTATTTTCTAATATTTAATTAATCTGATGTATTTCCTTTGTTCACGCAATTTCTTACCATGGCTGAACATCAATTTTCTCATAAAATCAAATCTGTTCAAACCGATTGGGGTGGTGAATATCGTAAACTCCATCCTTATTTTCAGAATTTGGATATTATTCATCGGTTACCATGTCCTCATACTCATGAGCAAAACGGTTTAATTGAACATCGATATCGTCATATTGTAGAACACAGGTCTTACTTTTCTTGCTCATAGTTCTGTTCCTCACAAATATTGGCACTTTCCTTTTGAAATTGTTGTCTACTTAATCAATCGTCTCCCATCTCGTGTCTTCCATAATCTTTCACCATTGCAACTTCTGTTTAAACGGTCTCCCGATCATTATTTTTTAAAAATTTTCGGTTGTTTATATTATCCTTTTCTTTGACCCTATCGTACACATAAAATTTCATTTCGTTCCACACCGTGCGTTTTTCTTGGTTATAGTCCATTTCACTCAGGTTATCGGTGTCTTAATTTTACAACCGGTCGTATTTACACAGTGCGTCACGTTCATTTTGACGAAAATTAATTCCCTTTTTCTAATGAATTTCGTGAGAATAAACCATCCAATTCTCCTCCCACATTGCCTTCCCCCTTTGCATTGTTTCCTCTTCACCTTCATCCTACACCACCCCTCATTTCCTCCACTTCCCCACACCTGAATCCCCCATTGCTATCTTCTCCACCCACTTTGGCACTCATTCCCAAAACTAGGCCAAACGATTCAGCAAACTTATCCCGAATGAATCATTTCCCAAACTCGGTTCAGTTCAATTCCAATTTACTCCCACCCGGATTTAGCTTATCTCCTCAAATCTCCTCTCCATCTGCCCCAAATAAGTCTCTCACAACTTCAATCCCACAATTTTCGTCCACCGAATCCTTATTTCAAATTCCTCTAATTCAGCCGCGCCTTCAAACCCCATTGATTCGGTCATCATCTCCTTCCATTCAAATCTTTCATCCATCCCTGGACAATCGACAGCCCCCATCTGTAACTCACAGCTCAACCATTCAATCTGCTCCTCCTATCTGGACCCCATCCCGTCCAAATCGTCGTCCATCGCGCCCACCTCCCTCTAAAACGCACCGCCGCAGATCTCTCTGTCATCCATCAGTTTCGGATCCTTCCCCACCACTTTCGCCAACTACAGCTCCATCTATATCTTTCCCAACTCCCTCCATTCTGAATCCATCTCCACTAGCTTCGACGGCTGGATTATCTTCCCCATCTAATTTCCCCAACTTCGCATCCACTCAACCAATTCAGCCCTCCTTATCTGCTCCATTTCCTTTAAACCAGGAATTTTCAATTGTATCCACTCAGGGATCTCCCCCATCGGATCTGTCTTTATCCACTGATCGCACCCTTATGCCCACTCCCTATACCGGGTCCATTCCTAACCCGACCCAAACCCCACTCCTATCTCCTGTATTTTTTGCCACCTCTTCTTCCTCTAATTCGGGTCCCAATACTCAAGGGCTTAATCTTATTGTCGATCTAAATCACCGAACGCAATTTACTTCTAATTCCTCCTCTACTCGAACTCATCCAATGCTTCTTCGTCACATGTCCACCCCTCCAAAAGCTTTATTCACCCAATCGTCTTCTACTTTGCCATCTAATTCAACTTATGTTTCTACTATTGAACCCACGTATTTTACACTTGCCAACAAAAATCCTTTATGGCGTCACGCCATGTCTGCTGAAATCAGCGTCCTTATTCGTAATGGTACTTTGAGTCTACAACCCTTTCCTCCTAGTTCCAATATCGTTGGGTGTAAATGGGTTTATCGGATCAAACATCGTGCACACGGGTCCATCGAACGTTACAAAATTTGTTTGGTGGAAAAATATTTTCATCAACAAGAAGGTATCAACTATTTTGAAACCTTCAGTCCTGTTGTAAAACATACTACAATTCGGACTGTCCTCTCCATTGCTATCTCTCGAGGCTGGTCTATCTGCCAATTGGATGTTCATAATGCATGTCTTTATAGAGTCTTAAATGAAGAAGTTTACATGCATCAACCCCCCAGATTTGTTGATTTGGATCATCCTGACTATGCGTGCAAGCTTCACAAGTCTCTTTATGGTCTCAAGCAAGCACCCCGCGCTTGGTTCTCTAGTCTCACCACTTTTCTTCAATCCATTCACTTATGTGCCTCTCAATCTAATTCCTTGTTATTTATTTATCATCACGCTGACGTTAGTCTATTCCTCTTGATTTACGTTGATGATATTATCATTACTGGCTCTTCTTCATCTCAAATTCATCGTATTATCTCATCTCTTGGTGAGGAATTTGCCATCAAAGATCTTGGACACCTTCATTATTTTCTAGGAGTCTAGGTTCACTCTACATCCAACAGCCTTGTTCTGTCTCAACACAAATATATTCTGGATATTCTTCAAAAATCTGGAATGGATCATTCGAAGCCAGTTCACACATACCTCTCCACTACATTAAAATTGACTGCTGCCACTGGGCCTCCATTTAAAGATCCAACTTTATATCACCAAATTGTTGGCTCACTTCAATATCTTTCATTCACCCGACCTGACATAGCCTATGCCGTCAACCGCATCTGCCAATATATGCACTCTCCCACAGATACGCATTGGCAAGTTGTGAAACGGATTCTTCGCTACCTAAAACAGACATCTACTTTTGGTCTTCTGCATCGTAAATCTCCCTCCTCACAACTACAGGATTTTTCTGATGCCGACTGGGCCGGTTGTATGGATAACCGCAAATCAACTGGTGGTTATGCAATTTACTTTGGAAATAATCTAATCTCTTGGTCATCTAGAAAACAACGCGCTGTTGCGCGATCCACTACTGAGTCCGAATATAAAGCTCTCGCTGATGCTACTGTTGAAATCTTTTGGCTACGATCACTATTAACTGAACTTGGTATCTCACTTTCTTAACCACCTATTCTTTGGTGTGACAACCTTGGTGCCACCTATTTATCTGCGAATCTTGTCTTCCATGCTCGCACCAAACATGTTGAAATTGATTTTTATTTTGTTCGTGACAAAGTGAAACGCAAAGAGATTCAAGTTCAATTCATCTATTCCAAAGATCAGATTGCCGACATTCTTTCCAAAACTCTGCCTTCCACGTCTTTTCACCAACTTCGAGACAAGCTGTAAATCCAATCATTGAATTCTGCATCTTGAGGGGGGCTGTTGAAATATTATAATTTAAATTTTAAATATCCTTTGTAATCTAATCCTATCTCTATTTTGTAATTTTATGTATCTATAAATATAGAGCTCTCTCTCCATATTTTCTAAGAGAGAGAAAATATTCTATTTATAATTTTGTGATTAGTATCTTTAACAAAACCAAATCCCACAAAAAAAATCAATTGGGATTTTTATTAAAAATATTATAAAGTTGCGCTGTATTGGAAAGGCGACCTGGGATTTAATCAAGTGTCTTGTTTGTTACTTTCCACTGAACATTGCTTAATTTGTAATTAAAGACAAATATTTATAATATTAATATAAGTTGTATAAATATTAATACATTTTGTATAAATATGAGACAAAAAGGTGCGTGTTGTGTTTTTTAGGGACAGTGGGAGTGTTTGAGAATACTACTGCTAGTAACTTATAGATTGTATATTATAACAGAAATTGTGAATATTTAGTAAAAATTGTAATTTATAACTGAAATAAAAGAAAAAATAATTAAAAATTGTAGCAGAAGTTATAAGTGTTTGAAAAAGATTATAACTTATAGCTAATGTAAAGGTCTTAAGTTCTACTAGGATCTCTACCACTTAGGAAAAGCCCTCGTTGAATGTAAGAGTTAAAAGTTTTTCTTTTATAACTTAGGAACTCTCTCTCTCTCTTTCTGATATGGAATACTAGGATATCAAAATCTACCCTCTTAAGGCGCACATCCCCGTGCAGTAGTCTGCCAGCTCTGGTAGCCTACCATTCCTTATCGACCTGCCCACTCTGTAACGCGCTCACGCGTCACGCGAGACGGAAGGGGTTCACACTCGGAGGTGAGGAAAGTCGGCTCTAATACCATTTGTAACACCTTGACCCTTCACATGGCAACGATGTTATCCGCTTTGGGTAAAAACCCTCACTATTTTGTTCTTTCCAGGGGGTCGCCCAATTCTTGCATTACTCCCGCCCAAGCATACTTAACTGCAGAGTTATGTTAGGGTCTTTACTACCTGAGAAAATGGCTCATTGAATATATGGGTCCAAAATTTTTCTTTTATAATCCAAAAATTCCATCTCCCTTTTCTGATGTGGGATACTAGAATATCACGAATTTTCTATGGCAACTAGAATTGCCTAAAGAGATTAGGCAAAATCATTGAGAAGCGCGTTAGTAACAGAGTCATTAAATGACTCAAATACCTAAGCATGACCACTATAAAAAAGCAAGCACACCAAGCAACAAAGGTACGCAACATTAATTCAAGTTCTAGTTTAGAATCACTCTTAGTAAACGTCTAACTTAAGAGTCAAAATACTTCCCGATCAAATCTGATCGAAAAACACTAATGGTGTTCTTGTTTTGCAGGAGTTTAGGAACAGTTTGGGCAACCCAGTGAGTTCGATAACTGGAGTTCGATTCTCAAAATTGTTCAAAATCATCTAAATAAGCCAATTGGATTGGTTTGGATTGTACCACCATTTTTTTACACGCACAAATAGCTAAGCCTATGTTTGGCTTAGTTTTTTTTTGAAAATTATTTTTTACTTAAAAACAAAACTTTTAAAAAGTCAATTTATAATTTTTATACGTCAACTTCAACAAAAGTCATTACAAGAGTTTGAAATGATAAAAAAAAATTTATCTTAGTAATTTACTTTCAATAATTTCAAGCTTATAACCAAAATAACTCAAAACATAATCAAAATTTATAATACCAAAATAAATAAATAAAAACAATTGAATTAGTAATAGCAAAATATCACTTGAAACATTACCCTTTGTACATTTTTTTATAGCAAATTTGCAAATCAAAGTTGTATCATCAAGTTTATCTACCATATTTTTTTCAATGAATAATATTATTAATTCATCCGGTCTTTCTGCAAAATAAATAAATAATAATAATAAGTAAATTCAAAAAAATTAATATATAAAATTTTAAAATAAGTAAAAATTTGGGGGTCTTGAATTTTAGTGAAAATCTAGGGGACTAAAGCAATTGCTTTATTGCTTTGCCCAAGGGTATTATTTAGTGATATTGAAACTAGCTCTCTTAATTGAACTTGAGACTAGCTCTCTTAATTGAACATTAACTAAAATGAAGAAAAGTTCCACTTTAATTGTTAGAGTATTATTTCACATCCGTAAAGAATAAAATGAGTAATTATTTAATATAATATTCAATTTTTTATTTAATTAATAATTTAAGTTATTAGGTTAACTACAAAATTTATACATCTTGTACCAAAAACCATTACATCATACTTCAAAAATTAAAGAAAAAGAAGCTCACACCTAGTGGCAGAATTAGAGTTCCACCGTTCGGAGGGCAAAGGGTTAAAGTTTGATAGAAAAAGTACTAAAGATCCATTTATACATAAATTAGTCTATAAAATAATAAATTTCAAAAATAAATAAATTAGAGGAGTTGTGGCCTCGCCCGCCTCCTCGATCTGCCCTTGTCCACACCCTGTGAGGAGCGACTCAAAAAAAATCACTTCACAAAGATTAATAAAAATAGTAGGCTAAACATGTCCAAACTTGAGGTGGACTACACTTACGGGAGAGGGTGTTAGATTATTAATTCGTATCGATTGGGAATATAATAAGTTATCACTTAATATAGTACTAGAGTTTACTATTCACCCTAATAACAAAATCTTAGGTTGACATTAAATACAAAATTTCTTCGGTATTGATGAATCTTTGAATGAATCTTCAACCAAACATAAAATTTGAAAGACAATTTCTTAGTTACAAACGGTGCATAGTTACAAGCAGCCATAAGACTCGTAAATGATTAAATATAAATTCAATTAGGACACCCATTATAGAATAAAATAATTATAAATATTAATCACAAAACAAGGAGGAAAACAAGAATGGATGGTCGAAAGAAATTTAGAAGAAACTTGTGTCAAGAAAAAAGTACTTAAATCACAAAAAGAATGATTTAAATTTCTCTTTTTAAAAATTTTATTCCTTTAAACTTAAAGGCACTTATCAATAAGAAACTTTTACTTAAAAGCATAGTCACATGGTGCCATAGATTTCTTTTAATAGTCACACGATCAAGTTTACTTTTTATTTAAAGGTTAACACACCACACGATCGTGTGATTTCAAAAAGAAAAAATGTTCCAATCATGTGACCATGTTTCTTGAGAAACCAAATAATTGTTAGAGAGAGAGAGAGAGAGAGAGAGAGGCGGGAGGCTCATTGGCAATTTTCCAAAATGAAAAGCTCTTCTTGTAGTTGGTTGAAACCCTCCCATGAGAGCATGGAATCCACACTGTCAACCCACTTTCTTATTGAGTCTTCCTGGATAGAAGATGATTCAGCCATTGAAAGGTTGAGAGAATCTTCCAAAGAGAACGAAGGGCTGTAAGAATGGGAGGTGGGGGGGGGGGTGGGGGGGGTGGTGGTGGTTTCTTGGCTCATCCACAGCCCACCATCCAAGCTTCCACCAAACATCATAATTTCATAATCATGCAAAAGATCATCAATTGTTTCATCCAAGGTGTTCATGATCTTGTGGGTTTCATCTTGTTTCTCCAAAGTTGTTTCTGTAACAACCTCAAACCTTTCTTCTTGTTCTGTCGACGGTGAATTGATGGTCTGATCATTTTTCTCTTCAGCCTTCTCTTTTTGATCAATGGGTTTGTGGGACACAGGGTCTAATCCAAGTTGCTTCAACCTTTTCTTAATTCGAGTGTTCCAGTGGTTCTTGATCTCATTATCCGTTCGACCAGGAAAATGCGAGGCTATTTTGGACCACCTGTAGAAGATCAATCGTCAATGTGCTAATATTAAGATTTTAAATTGCGATATCAAAATATATATCAGTATTGGTACTTACGTATCACTCGATAACCAATACGTTACATTAGAGTCAAAAGCCTAAAATCTCATTATGCATCAACCGATGCAATATGTAATAGTGGATAATATTTAAAATTCTGGTTAGGATAAAGGAACTAATGCAGAAAAGGGTTACTAGAATAATTGTAAAAAGTTGGAAATGAAGTGAAGCAACAGGAGTTTGGCTAGCTGCAAATATTAATTAGGACCTGTTACCAAGACGGGCATGAAGCTGTATAATCTGATCCTCTTCAGCTTCGGACAGTGCCCCTCTTTTAAGATCGGGTCTCAGATAGTTAATCCATCTTAATCTGCAACTCTTTCCACATCTTAGTAAACCTTCATCACCGTACAAAATGCCATTAGTTAGTTAATCTGCCAACACTTACAGATTACATGGTTATGTAGATTGGCAAGGTTTTAATTGATTGGAGATTTTGGATCGTAAATATAAAAATATTAGTTTATAAAAGACAAAAATAAACTAAATTTTATATTATTTATTTTTATCTTTATAAAACTTTTTTTATCTTTTAATAAAGTCTTATTTTTCGATTTTTCTCATCAAAATAATTTAAAAAAATAAAAAATTTTAATTTAAAAATAAAAACAATTCAAAGAAGATAACAATAAAACAAAATTACCCAAATTAGCCTAAATAGTGCTAATATTAGCAAATTTATTGGTAATATTAATATCAATTAGAGGAATTAAAAAAGTATAATAATTAGACTAAACGATAATTTTTGTTACTAAAAATAAAATAAATAAAATAAAATAAATAAATAAGTTATTATCTCAAATAGAATATGATATTAACCGATATATGGCCATATTTCAGATAATGATACGTTTTTCTTTGATATTAGGAGTAACAACCCGGTAGATAGAGATTAATTAGCTAGAGATCGAGGCTGTGGGGTCTATTGATTGTTCACCTGAAAGCTTGGGAACCAGTCGCCAGCAATGGATACCATTGTTGAGGATGAAGTTCATGAGCTTGTGATCTTCTTCAATGGTCCATGGACCTCTCTTCAACCCAACTTTGTCACAACAAGGTTGCCTTCCCATTTTTACAGAGGAAGAAAGTTAGAGAGAGGAAGCCTTTAGGACTCGAAAATGGAACGTTCACAATTAGAGGGAGGGGGAAGAGCAAAAAGGGCTTATAATCGGAGCAAAGATGCTGCCAGTTCATCCAGGGACATAATAAAAACAATGAAATTTGCTGGTTAAAATGATAGATATATAAATATTTGCAGGAAAAGGCATATAGGGTTCATAGGCTCAAATAGGCATATAGGGTTCATAGGCTCAAATAGGCATATAGGGTTCATATATAGGCAGCAGGGACAGCATCTAATATAAAAAAATGGCCACCATCCTATCATTAAATCATTAAATGTTGGTTAGAAAGCACCATAAGAGTGTATTGCTCTTTATTTATTTATATATATATATATATTTATATTTATATTTATGAGAAAAAATTATTTACAATGTAATTATTGTGCAATGCATGATTTAACAGTCATGCATTGCACAAGCATATATTGTAAGGATCTTCAATTTTTTTATATGATTTTTAAAGTGATTATGATATATAATATTTGTGCAAACATAGTTTATACGATGGATGATATAATTGTGACATATAATACTATTAAGTCAGTTTTATACAATGAGTATTATGTAAAAAGTTTATACCAAATTAAATATAATATAAGAAAGCATAAGACCATATAGATATTTTTACTCTAAACGGTGTGTTAAAGGATTGCACAAAATTAAGTTCTATCAAATTTACATTAGGTATTGAATAAGATTGGATATATTCTTAATCATCTCTTATACGATGACATGACTGAATTAAATTGTATACTTTTATCTATTCTATTCATGTTCTTATCAGAACACCAAATACACCATGCCGTCTTGTTTCAACAAAGCTAAGTAATCAGGAAAGGAAGTAACAAAAAAGAAAAAAAAAAAAACAGACGTGGGTGCCTTGGTTGACAACTTGTATATTTTTGAAGCCCAAAGTCTTCTCTGATTTGTTTATTCTCTCTTTGAGAGAATAAAATATGTTAAGATTGAATGGATTCCTTGGTCCCTTGAAAGCTGTCCAGTTTTGTCATTGGAGCCAACTCCTCCTAATATGGACGTGTTTTGGAACACCAAAGGATTCGCATGATAGCTGCAATCTTGAGTAAATCCAGCTACAAACATCGAATGTTTTACTTAAATTACTTTACAGTTATAGGTAGGGTTTTAAATTGCAGTATCGAAATTAATCGGTCGATATATTAATAAATATTAATATCAGAGTTTTAAATTCTAATATTTATTGACCAACGAAATACGTAAGGACCGAGATTTAAAACCTTGCTCATAAGTATGATAAGTTCTCCACCAATATTTGGTTTGAAACCCAACATATAATGATTTATAAAATGTAATACTTATATATTGTTTCTAGAGTTTTTAATCTTGAGCAATGAATCCAACAAATTAAATTGGCAACTGTATAAAATAAATATAGATTTGCACTTGATTACATTATTATGAGAAGTTTGTTTATATGTTTCATATTTAGTTCATATATATATATATATGCGAGGTTTGGTCTTTAAGGACAAACAAGCAAAGCCTATGCTTTAGTCCTCCTTTTATTTTTGTAAGTTTTTAGAGCCCTAAATTTTTTTTGGCCCTTTATTTGACCTGATCTATTGTTAACCTCAATTGAAAAACTAAAATTAAGAATGTTAAAATAAATGGGCTTAATCTTGTAAGTCCAAACTAAAAGATCTAATAAAATAAAAATGGTAGTTTAATCTATAAGATCTTAAAAGCTATTGAAATTAAATTGAAATGAAAAAACAAAAAAAAAATCTTAATACTAATATTTCATGTCTCATAGAAAGGTATTTTTTTTACTCTTAATAGAGAAAAAAAAATGTATAGAGTAGAAGTACCAATTTCATCTTAAGTTGAAACTCTTGGTAATTTTTTTAGTAACAAAAATCAAACAAAGAATTCCGACCTACAGGTTCAACTTTGATTTGCATCTTGAGGCACCACGTAACAATGCTTTTAGAATAATGAATAATTACTCACGAAATAGAATGCAAATATACCTTTATTAGGGATGTGAGGACAAAAGAGATATTTGCCTTTAATTATGAGATTTTGCCATTTATAGTAAACTTTTATTTTAGAATTCAAAAGGATTTAAGGGTCAACACTCACTACTTTGCTATGATCTACATTGCTTTTAGCCAATTTTTCTTGACACAGAGTTTTGTCAAAACTAAAAATTACATATTACAAATATATGAATTTAATCCTTTCGAATCTCTACCCAACTCAAAATTATACATTTTCCATTGGAAATTTATTAAAAAACGTCAAGAGACTGCTAGTTCATATTATATGTGAATTGAAAATGAATGCAATTTCAATGAAACAGACTATATCAACCACTCCTGCAAAAGAGTTGTTTGTTTCACCTCCATGTTTTAGGCTTTTATAGAAGCTTTTGGTGTTTCCTAATTATAGTAGGTCCCACATAATTTGGCACATTACTCGGACCCTGACCCCAAACCCTAACTCAAACCTCTAGGCCCACAATTCCCGACCTTGATCCCGCACCCCAACCCCCAACTTGCGTCTCTATCCCCCATCCTCCTAACAGTGGTGGTGATAATGATAAAATAGTAAGAGGAAAAAATATTTTTTACTATAAAAAAGTAAAAAATATTTTCTACTAAAATCAACATATTTTTCATTGATTTGGAATTACTTTCATTAACTTCTAATTTTTGTTGTACCAAACTCCAAAAATACAAAAAATACAAAAAATATTTTCGTCAAAACAAACGGACCCTAGCTATGCTCTAAAAATCTCTATGGCTCCTAACAAAAACCCTATAATTGAAGGCATGCAACACAAACATGGAGGCCTAGCTGGCTGTTGGGTGAGAAAAAAACAAAGACTCTGTTGTCCTGAGATTTGCTAAACAAGTAATTAATGGTTCATAATCAAAATTGATTACTGTTTTGTACTAATATTAATTAAGATGCCATTGTCACAACTCACAAGTAGGGCTTTGTTTAGATGTATGATGTATCATCATTCCCATATAAACTGCCACTAATTAGCTAGTTACAAGATCAACTTAAACCTTCCTCCCATTTTTTAAGGGCGTGACACCTCACAAAAATTGAACGGTTCAA